>JAQFVV010007299.1:0-111995 GCA_028023455.1 Epiperipatus broadwayi | reverse complement strand
GCACAGTTTCTCCACCACACTCGAAAAGCAGCACCACAAGTGGGTTCAGGGCCTGTCATACCGGATTCGAATATAGCAGATCGACTACGCAACCAAATACGATGGAGCCCGAACCCGCCATCACAATAGCAACATCTTTTCAGGCCGCGGTGGTCAGAGAGAGAGAAGAGACTACGTGAGATTTATAAATAAATTAACAGCTAGCGTTTGGAACGTCTTAATAGATACGTGTATAACCCAGACAATACGAGACAATGAGATGAATCAGAAAATAAACACTAACGTAAAGAATTGATTAAATTAACATGATTTATTAAGTGGCTAAATATGATTTCTGGCACTATTTATTTATTAAATAGTGGCGTCAAATGGTTAACTACAATTGATTAAATCATTTTACTCGTTAATCTATAACCTGGGTCAATTATCGCTTACGAATGTGCCTTACTAAACCTTGAATACATGCGAAGCCCAAGAATAAGAGTACTGGAATTATTTATAATAAAAGATATTAAATAGTTTTACGATAAAGGCTGACTTCAGAAGAAATGCAGAGCGGCTCCAATGAGCTTGGCAGCAGCGACTTGCTTAGTGCGGAAATATATGTGTGAGTATGATATTATCTTAAAGTACTTAAAAAGGGATTCAGTGGTACTCGCAAGGTTTAGGAAACGATGGAGGGTGGTAGTCCATTTAAACTACAGGAACTTTGTGACGACAATAAAGAAATAAATCATAAAATCAGACGCATATGTTGCACCCCACATTGGTCTCGGCCGTAGCCCTAAAGATCGGAGTATGCTAGCATATGGCTGCGAAGAACTGCGTCAGCATCCCCAGGTGTGACGCTCTGGTACACACATTGACTGGAAACCGCAGGAAGAAGTAAAGGGGAAACGGACTTGGCCGTTTAAAGCCCTTTTAAAGAACAAAGTGATCTCAACATCGAATACCCTTGCCAGCAACACTAAAATATATATATAATCGATTCAAAAAAAGGAGACATAACGAAAGATTGGGCACATAAGCAATTCACTGCATTGATGAAAAGCGTCTACACTCTCCCAAACTCAGAATAACAATAGAAATACTTAAAACAAATAATGGGGTTTAACATTAAAAGGACGGTGTGAGTGCGAGAATTTAAGTAAAATGTAATTAACCCACGCACTCCCACATCTGCCAATAGTTATTCCCACACCTCGCATACATCCTGGAAGATTATGAATCAAATCTAGGTATTATAAAGAAAATAATATAGTCATCGAACGAGCGGCTTACTAAATCTCATTTAAGGGAGGGACTCATGAACGTAAAATTACATTCTTTATAAGGAATGGGGAGTATCATTAATTAAGATTTGCTTCGCTCGGTCGATGCTATGCAAGCCCATAAAATACGCAAATAAAACAATTTAAATTTGATATTAACCCAAGGTTTAGATCGAGCAATAAATTTAAATATACATTTTAAAACATACATGATAATAAGTGTGGCGAGAAAAAGGGAGTTTGTTTTTGCTATAGCGGGTTTTAGATCACAAGAGCTCTTGGGTTAATTTTGTTACCTTTCAGTTGCTTGGGTGGTTGAAGCTGGAGCACATTTCAGGAGTGGATAAGATTTAGCAGCATGTTAATTCAGTCTCTGTTTGCAGCAGCATAGGCGGTTCCTTAAGGCATATTGGTGATGCGTCAGATGGTACATCGGCAGCGGCCAGCTATTTCCGAAAGGAAAATAGCCACGGTGCCGACTCTACTCAGTCATATTGGCGGTTCTATGATAGGTCAGCATTTTGTACATTTTCTTGAAAGCGGATTATTTAAGTCACGGATGGTCGGTCAGCAAAACATCAGGATCAGCATTCCGAAAATAATAGTTCAGACCGTCCGAATTCTCAGAATAAAAAAAATTATAACCTCAGAAAATAAAATCAAAACGCAAAATCAAACAGCAGAAAAACAGCATCAGAATCAGCTTTTGTTTCTTCCCTTCTTTTTTAAACAAAAGAAAAACATTCAATATATACTGTTTATCTTATAAAAGAACCTGCCTTGGGGCATGACAAACCTTTAACCTTTTGCATTCTTATCAATTAGTTATTTCTTATCTGAACATCAGAAGGAATCCATTTTAAGGTTTTTTTTAGTTTACAATTATAAATTCCAGTAAATGCTCAGATTGAAAGAAGATTAAAACATTTATTTCATTCTGTTGAAGACTTTTGCTAATTGGAAATTCCTAAGTAGACATACGAAGTGTGAATTTATAATCCAAAATGTTTTACTTTAAATCTATTATATTCTCAACCTAGCCTTATTTTATATTTATATAATTTTCAATGGCGGGAACTTTATAATTTTAGAAAAATATTAAATTATTTCACATTTAGATTGTAATTGCATGAATCCGTTTATAAACTACTTTTAATAATTATTATTTTACCTACAATAGAAAATAAATATTGCAACACAATATTTTTAAAATAAATGAACTCAACAACCACAATCCAATAATATAATTCCAATGATTGATATTAATATTTAACAGTTATCATCGTAGTCTGTGTGTAGTTTTACCTATATAACCTTTTAAATGAATATGTAAACATGCACATACTCGACATTTATATATCAATAAAAATAAAGGGTTGAAAATTGGACTCCACGAGTAATAATGCCTACGTGGTTTATTTTAGGCGGGATTTTAGTATATAAATGGCCGTACAGACACACTACGAACGATTTGGGATTCGAATTTAGGTATAAGGGTAGGTGAAATGTAAGAGAAAGGTGAAACGAAGACTTGCAGAGCAATCTTCCTGTTTCACATTCCCTTAGTTACGAAAAAAAAATTTAAAAAAAAAAGGTCTTACATAAAGGTCTACCGAGGAATCTCTTTGACAAACAAATAATATTGACTAGCCAAGTCAGCCCAACAGAAATCTAAAAAAAATATAAGGTAACAATACATCTTTGTTTTTTTTTTTTTGTTTTTTTTTAAATGAGGGGATAAATTCAAAGATACAAATATATACAGATATATACCCGGATCAATTTTTTTTTTTTTTTTCCTTTTTTTTTTTTTTACTAGGGTTTTAACTCTAACGAATATTTTGGTAAACTAATCACTAACTTACGCACGGATAACATTGAAACTACCTAACTTCTAAATCTTACAGAGAGAAAAAAAAAACATTGTTGTCTTTGTCACATCCGAATTCAGGTCCATGTCCATGAGTTTCTTCATTTAATATGCTCCTGGGTCTGGTGGGTGATGGTTGGCTCGGTTATTAAACGGCGGCTGTCTTGGGTTGTTAGTTTTGTTAATTTTGTCAGGGGGCTCTTTGGCCCAAGTGGTAAAATCGAGCATGGTCAGAAATTCGGCCATCTCCTCAATGTTTCTAATTCTGCTCCCTATCATCAATTGTTGGATGGCTATCGGCATATTTTGTTGGATGGTGCCGATGATATGGGCATCAGAAAATGCGAATGCATTTAATGTTTTCAAACGATTGGTTTGCCGTATAAAGAATTGAGTGTGAGTTTCCTTTATGGTCCCATATTGTTCTTGGCTGACTGCATTTAATATTTTACTCTGCCGGTCGTCGCTCCAGTAATACTTTAAAAGGATTTTGGTGTAGGCTGTAAAGTCTTCGGGTTTGGCTGTTAACATAGTCCACCAATCCTTTGCATAATTATGTAAGTAGTGACTGGCTATTGTAATCTGTTCATGTGGGCTAGTTCTATAGAAGTAAAAAAATCCTTTAAACTGTTTAAATGCGGGTGGGGATTTTCTCCAATCTCACCGCAAAAGATTTTAACGGTTACCATTTTGGCTAGCTGAGTTTGAATACCTATGTCAAGTGGTATAATTTTGCGACTATTGCTAATGTCCGCATAGATGGTATTATTGCTGCTGGTCTGGGTTGATGATATATTATCATTTTTGCATATGGCGGTCTTGGCATCTTGGTCCGTGTCATCTTTTCTCATCTGGATATTAATGGGCCGTTCTATTTGGTTTCCCGGATCATCAATCGATACAGCTATAGGGTTTAAGTCTGTTGGTTCTCCTATCGTTTTTCCTTTTGAATCATCTTCTTCCACTTTTACTTCCTTAGATGATTTTGGATCATTAGGGTTTGGCTCTGGATTCCCGTGTTTTTGGTTGTACTGTTTTACCCGGAGTGCAAGGGCTGCTTGTTCCCTTTTTATATCTCTTATTTCTTTTAAAACCTCTTCAACAAATCCTTGATATTCCTGGTCTCTTTTTCGTTCTTCCTCCTCCCATTTCCTTGCTCGTTCTTCACTCTTCTTAAACATATCTATCAGGTACGCAATTTCAAAATTTCCGATTCCAGATCTCTGTTCGGGCTTTATTATTGCTGGTGGAGATTCCACAATTTCGGCTGAGTTTACATCTGGTCCGTGGTCGTATTGATGGTCTTCCATATTTGTTTTGTCTCTACTGATGATGGTTTCTACGATTCAATTCTAAATTACTTACTACAAAATATATATTAATTTGGATTCAGGATTCTGTGCGGTTTACTTTTTATTTTTCTATACTAATGGCTAATCGGCTATTTCCCTTCCGGTCTTTTGGCCTATTTGCTGCTTCTTATATCACCAATGCCTTAACTAACTTTTGCTGTCATAAAATTTATATCATATAAAGTTTTCCATCTGCTGCAAACTAACTCTTATTTTAGTACTAATATCTAAAGAAAATATATTTAATATGCTGCTTATTTTGTTATTACTTGAATCTAATTTCTCCAATCTCCTACTCTTATCTATATAATGTTCGCTAGATCCGGGCATATTTATCTTATTTTCCCTCATTTAAAACAAACGCGCATCTATATAAGTCATATATACAAATATATAAAACAAAATATTTTTACGATCATTTATTTTTAGGACAATTGTTTATCTCCCGATCCCTTCACGTCTGACTGTCTGGTAACACATTTATAACGCATTTTGATTCTCAAAATAATATATACATTTAAGCTTTACATCAATAAAATTTTTAAACTGACGACAAAAATTTATTTTAGAAATAGTTTCATTTATAGAGACTATCCCGGGGCGCCATGTCATCAGTTCAAATAAAATACGGACTGTTATATAGATTTAGCCTTGCAAAAAAAAAATTTTCTTTCGTTTAACTACGGGCGTATTTATTACATTGTAAGGTCGCCTATTTGTCTAGGCTATATCATACGGAAGTATTCTCACTGTATTGCATCTCGAGCTCTAACTTATTTCACGGAGGAAAAGACAAGAGAGAAAAAAAAACTTTTACAACATATATTTTGTCACAATATTCATTTGGAATAACCATTAGATATTCAACGCCATATTTATAGCGTGATTTTAAATTCTTAAATAATAAACATTATGATAGCGTGACTTTCAATTGTTCAGTAATAACTCATGATCAGCTCGCAACGCACTACAGCAAGTTTAACGGTTTGTCTATCTTTAACTAATATTCAAACGCCCGAGTCAAACAAAACATATATACACATTTTTGCATTTTCAAGGAAGTCTTAAATATATACAATTAATCCTTATTAAGAGTAAAATTACTCACGGGACTTGGAAAAACATTACGGGGTTTAGATTTAAATAATTACACTATTATTTTATATGATATAAAGCACACATTAATAAATATCAACTATAAGGGATTTGCATGTCTAATATAATATATATCAACAGTGGGAAAAAAAAATTTACTCAGGGAATGTGGGTGTTTATCTCGTTGCTCCACGTTAAGGCGCCAGTCTCAAAAAAAAATTTACTATGTAACGGTAAGAATTCGCACATTTCATAAACAAGTTGCACAGTTTCTCCACCACACTCGAAAAGCAGCACCACAAGTGGGTTCAGGGCCTGTCATACCGGATTCGAATATAGCAGATCGACTGCGCAACCAAATACGATGGAGCCCGAACCCGCCATCACAATAGCAACATCTTTTCAGGCCGCGGTGGTCAGAGAGAGAGAAGAGACTACGTGAGATTTATAAATAAATTAACAGCTAGCGTTTGGAACGTCTTAATAGATACGTGTATAACCCAGACAATACGAGACAATGAGATGAATCAGAAAATAAACACTAACGTAAAGAATTGATTAAATTAACATGATTTATTAAGTGGCTAAATATGATTTCTGGCACTATTTATTTATTAAATAGTGGCGTCAAATGGTTAACTACAATTGATTAAATCATTTTACTCGTTAATCTATAACCTGGGTCAATTATCGCTTACGAATGTGCCTTACTAAACCTTGAATACATGCGAAGCCCAAGAATAAGAGTACTGGAATTATTTATAATAAAAGATATTAAATAGTTTTACGATAAAGGCTGACTTCAGAAGAAATGCAGAGCGGCTCCAATGAGCTTGGCAGCAGCGACTTGCTTAGTGCGGAAATATATGTGTGAGTATGATATTATCTTAAAGTACTTAAAAAGGGATTCAGTGGTACTCGCAAGGTTTAGGAAACGATGGAGGGTGGTAGTCCATTTAAACTACAGGAACTTTGTGACGACAATAAAGAAATAAATCATAAAATCAGACGCATATGTTGCACCCCACATTGGTCTCGGCCGTAGCCCTAAAGATCGGAGTATGCTAGCATATGGCTGCGAAGAACTGCGTCAGCATCCCCAGGTGTGACGCTCTGGTACACACATTGACTGGAAACCGCAGGAAGAAGTAAAGGGGAAACGGACTTGGCCGTTTAAAGCCCTTTTAAAGAACAAAGTGATCTCAACATCGAATACCCTTGCCAGCAACACTAAAATATATATATAATCGATTCAAAAAAAGGAGACATAACGAAAGATTGGGCACTTAAGCAATTCACTGCATTGATGAAAAGCGTCTACACTCTCCCAAACTCAGAATAACAATAGAAATACTTAAAACAAATAATGGGGTTTAACATTAAAAGGACGGTGTGAGTGCGAGAATTTAAGTAAAATGTAATTAACCCACGCACTCCCACATCTGCCAATAGTTATTCCCACACCTCGCATACATCCTGGAAGATTATGAATCAAATCTAGGTATTATAAAGAAAATAATATAGTCATCGAACGAGCGGCTTACTAAATCTCATTTAAGGGAGGGACTCATGAACGTAAAATTACATTCTTTATAAGGAATGGGGAGTATCATTAATTAAGATTTGCTTCGCTCGGTCGATGCTATGCAAGCCCATAAAATACGCAAATAAAACAATTTAAATTTGATATTAACCCAAGGTTTAGATCGAGCAATAAATTTAAATATACATTTTAAAACATACATGATAATAAGTGTGGCGAGAAAAAGGGAGTTTGTTTTTGCTATAGCGGGTTTTAGATCACAAGAGCTCTTGGGTTAATTTTGTTACCTTTCAGTTGCTTGGGTGGTTGAAGCTGGAGCACATTTCAGGAGTGGATAAGATTTAGCAGCATGTTAATTCAGTCTCTGTTTGCAGCAGCATAGGCGGTTCCTTAAGGCATATTGGCGATGCGTCAGATGGTACATCGGCAGCGGCCAGCTATTTCCGAAAGGAAAATAGCCACGGTGCCGACTCTACTCAGTCATATTGGCGGTTCTATGATAGGTCAGCATTTTGTACATTTTCTTGAAAGCGGATTATTTAAGTCACGGATGGTCGGTCAGCAAAACATCAGGATCAGCATTCCGAAAATAATAGTTCAGACCGTCCGAATTCTCAGAATAAAAAAAATTATAACCTCAGAAAATAAAATCAAAACGCAAAATCAAACAGCAGAAAAACAGCATCAGAATCAGCTTTTTGTTTCTTCCCTTCCTTCAAACAAAAGAAAAACATTCAATATATACTGTTTATCTTATAAAAGAACCTGCCTTGGGGCATGACAAACCTTTAACCTTGTGCATTCTTATCAATTAGTTATTTCTTATCTGAACATCAGAAGGAATCCATTTTAAGGTTTTTTTTTAGTTTACAATTATAAATTCCAGTAAATGCTCAGATTGAAAGAAGATTAAAACATTTATTTCATTCTGTTGAAGACTTTTGCTAATTGGAAATTCCTAAGTAGACATACGAAGTGTGAATTTATAATCCAAAATGTTTTACTTTAAATCTATTATATTCTCAACCTAGCCTTATTTTATATTTATATAATTTTCAATGGCGGGAACTTTATAATTTTAGAAAAATATTAAATTATTTCACATTTAGATTGTAATTGCATGAATCCGTTTATAAACTACTTTTAATAATTATTATTTTACCTACAATAGAAAATAAATATTGCAACACAATATTTTTAAAATAAATGAACTCAACAACCACAATCCAATAATATAATTCCAATGATTGATATTAATATTTAACAGTTATCATCGTAGTCTGTGTGTAGTTTTACCTATATAACCTTTTAAATGAATATGTAAACATGCACCTACTCGACATTTATATATCAATAAAAATAAAGGGTTGAAAATTGGACTCCACGAGTAATAATGCCTACGTGGTTTATTTTAGGTGGGATTTTAGTATATAAATGGCCGTACAGACACACTACGAACGATTTGGGATTCGAATTTAGGTATAAGGGTAGGTGAAATGTAAGAGAAAGGTGAAACAAAGACTTTCAGAGCAATCTTCCTGTTTCACTATTAGGTCATGGAAATAATCAACATAAATTATTAAAATGCCACCATCACAAAACTTCAGTCAAATATTAGACATCACAGTTATAAATAAAAAACGTAATTGAATGTTTTTATTGTTCAGGAGTTAATAAAAAACTTGAGTGTTGTAATTGCCAGAACTGAAACAATTGGAGGAGAGTGTGAGCTTCTACCACTGCACTAAACTCCACAGGGCAGTTATCCATATATATGTATATACACATACATACATATATATAACAATAATTAATAGGTGTGCTGAAGAAATATATTTAACCAAGTTTGTTTTACATTTATAAGTTCCCACTCATTTCATATTCTATTATATCATAACTATCTACCAGTGTAAAAACTCCAAACCATCCTCTCTTATTATATGTGTGTCTAGAGACTTCAGATATCTTTACTTGCATGTTGATAGTCCGAATCATATGTTTAAAGTGTGATTACACTCATTATTGCAGCACTGCTTTTGGTGTTTACTCATACGTTTTTTTTGCAATATACTATTTGCTGTCCCATGGGGTGTTATAACGTGTACAGAAATTATTCCTGACTTGGGATAGTGATGATAAATCAGAGTGCAAAGTAGAGGTATGCAAAATGAAGATGCGTATTAACAAAAGTGAAAAATCAGATTGGTAAATATGTTCTCTTTATAATATCTTAATATTACACTTACACATATATATTTGAAACTTCCACTCCTTCAGACATTCTTGAAACATGAACAAAGGCATGTGAAAAAGACAAATGAACCCAAGATGTATTTAATGCAGAAGCAGCCTCTTTATTTGGCCCAGGTATAATCTAAATTATGTCTCCATTTGTTCTATATTTATTAATACTAAAATTATGCACTTTGAGTTGCAAGTGTCAAATTTTCTGCATTCATAACTTTGACACCATCAATTTCAGATAAATACATTAATGATTATTACTAATTATTTATTAAACTAGAGATTATCCTTATCCAGATATAAGCTTTAAATCACAGTTACACATGGAAAAAGAGATATGAAGTTGAGTTATTGCATGTGTTTAATTAAAAAAAATATTTTTTTTAGCGAGATTTAAAGTTTATATCTTCAGTAATATATACCATTTGATTGTTAGCAGTTCAATGATAAGCAAAATTAGAATATCTAAGAAAATACTCAAATGTATTGAATCTGAATAGATATCCGAAGAAGGCTGTTGACATTTAGAAACAAGCTGCTTTAAAATTATACAACAAAAATATTCCATTCAATTAATTTATTGTGTTATGATTAGAGTATATTTATAATCGGTCTGCACAAAATAACGATATTATCACGTTCTCCCATTTCTTTGAAAAAATGATTTAAATAAGAATTACTCTAATAAATCAATTTTTAAACAGGCTTGGTTTAGATTAGGAGTGAATTAATCAATTTCTATTTTTGACTACTTACAGTAAATAATTGAATTGTTTGATAGATTTAGGATGTTGGCATTCTAATAGCAGAGTTAAGCTTCATTCCTTGCATCTTTTTTATTCCAACTGCCATTATACCACTGAACTAAACCATGGAGGGCAAACAACTTACGTTGAAAAAGGCTTTCACAATAATCTGAAGTTGGATTCTAGCTTTGTTGTTATAACTTCAGCTAACAACTCTGTTTGGAAAAATGATCTAAAAGCTTTGAATTTTTAAATGCAGAAAAGCTACTAATTTACTTGGCAAAAAAGCCTTACAACAAGCAAATTCAAATGATTTTCAATGATAAATATAGAAAATACATAATTTTACAAAACGCCCTCTTCTAGGGTTCAATTCTCTCACTTTTTTTGATGTATTTATCAATGATCTAGTATTGGAATGTAAGAAATAAGTTTATGCTGATGACATTTGCCATGACTTCAGAAAAAAACAGTCTTCTCGAAAATAAAAATGTCTTAATAAGAATATTAAAAATTTGGAACCTGTTTTCAAAGAAGGGAAGTTTACTTTTAATTTCATAATAACAGTATGTTCAAACAAATATTCAACTCGTCAATAAAAAACAAAAAACAGACTTGACTCTACTCCATACTCCTTAAGTCATGGAAAAATAAATGAAAATAATAGACATATTATTAATCATAAATATTTATTTTGACCTTTGTGATTTGGGTCAATGATGGATTGACTTAAGAGCTAGAGGTACTTGAATTAAAGCTTAATATGGCACCCTTTGGTTCTTGAACTTCACGTGATCTTAGTGATAAACATTCTATTTTTTTTTTCCTAGTAAAATGCATAATAGTAACAAATATAATGAAAATAGAACTTTACTTTTTAGCAAAAAAAATTATTGAAGTATATATATACATATAGCTCAACTAAAATAAAAAGATTGTTGACTAAATGCATGCATAGGGATTCTGCTTGATGGATGGATGTGATATAATGGAATTGAGATGAGGGAATTGATAAAAACAAAAGTCTTGAATACATATAATAAAATTATTTTTTTGTAGAAAATTATTGAACACATAATTGATAAATACTTGCAGACTAAGTAAAAACTATCAACTTAAAAAACAGTTTTAGATATACAAATCATATTACAAGTAGATTACTATTAATTCAAACCCCTTTATTTCAAAAACTTATATTGTCTGGGGAAAAATGCAAATGTTTTGTTTTTTTGTTTTAATTACTACTGTATAAGAGTTTTGTACTGATATAAGTATATTCTATATTTTAAAGCCTTTTATTGTAATTAATAAAATTGGTACTGTTTACAGAAAAGTATTTCAATATAGGCCATCTATAAATACTAAATTAATTTAAATATTTTAATAGAGTAATATGGCAGAAAAGATTTACTGTTGAAATCTGAAAAATTCATAAATCTAAAAATAAATCAATTCTGGAACCAGATATTTCGGATTAATGACAATGTATCTGTTTGATCTCATCATGTTGAAGTATGTATATGCAACAAACATGGAGGAAATATTTTTTGCCAAAAGATATTTAGAGATGAGTTGCTAATAGACTCTAACTTGTAATGAAATGTTTTTCCCACTTCCACAATGTGTTGCCAAATGCCAAGCATGGTTGAGTGCAGTTATAGAGAAGTAGTCTTTGGAGCTCCACTTCTATGAAACGCAATCCAACTTTATCTCTTCCAATGCTTGAATTATTCAATTAGTGTTATTAATTACTTAGAATTTTATGGAGTAATTGAAAGATTACAAAGTAAAAGGGATACTTATTTTTAACATCCATTGCTTTATTGGAAGATACTTGTTGGAAAACAATGTCAGTTGAATTCTATTCTAATGAAAAGTTTGAATATAATAATTTTGTTAAAATATCTTTTTTTTTTACTTATTCAATTTTTTTTTAATTATGGTAAAATTAACTGTGATAGGAGAAAAGACAAAACATATTGACTCCCAATATTGTTTTAATTAAATTTGCATTTTAAAGAGCACTATTCTACTCAAAAACTCAGTAGAGGGTGACATCCAGAGCAGGAACTTTTTTTTTCAAATAGCCAGGGTTATTTTCAGCTAAGTTTGGAGTTTCTTTAGTGGGCACTTAGAAGCTGGGGTGTAAATTAAGTTTAAATGTAAAAGCATGCACGCTATTGAACTACAATATGAATTTCAGTCTGATAGAGAGGATTATTATGCCCCTTGCAGTTGAGAAGCTAAGGTTTGCATTATTATTAAAAATTGAATTAAATTAATATGTTAAATAATTTAGGCAAATTTAATTATTTTGCTTATAATAATGTTTCCTAATGTTCTGTATAGGGATAAAATATACTCTGCTAAAGGCCTATCGGTTTGGACCTAGCTGTTATTTCTGGTGGGCCAACTATTTACGGACCTCCAAGTAATAAAACATTCGTTTATTGTTATTTAGTTTTGAATTGTTTGATGCAGTAGTAAAGTGTTGGTCTTTGGAGCTCAAGATTCATACATCACAATCAACTGTCATTTCTAATACTGAAATTTTTATGAATTCCCTAGTTGTGAACCAGGAATCTTTAGCTCCTACTCCTATATTAAACCACAAGCAACATCATGCAATTATAGTTTAGCTAATCTAACTTTTTTAAAATTGTAATACAAAATTTTAGTAGATAATGCCAATTTAAACAATAAATAGATAAACATGCAGATCAAAAGTATAAGATTATTTTATGTACCACATTTGTTTCTATAACTCCTATACTGTATATTGGTATTATTTTTACTGAAAGCAACTCACAAAATGATGAAACTTATATTTTGGAAATAACTAGTATTAAGAAATAATAATAAAAAAGAGCTTATTTAAAACATATTTGTGATATTTTTGAAGGCTTTCTAGGTAAAGAATTCCAGACTAGTAGTAGGAAGAAAAAAGATTGAATGCCATTTGGATGTTATTTACGTTGGGATTAGCAGTATAGTAGTCTGCAGAAAGAATCAAGAGGGGTACAAAATATTAAAGCAATATCAGAGAAAAGTGATCACAATAACAATTGTAGACACAAAATAACTGAACCCCCCCCCCCCCTATCTTAAATAAAAGCCAAGTTTCTGAAAATCGTTTCTGCAATAGACATATATAATCATAGTTAGACTATTGGAAAAGGTAATAGCTGATATAGATATTCCAATTTTTGGGGGTTTTTGATCAGTGCATTTTTCATTTCAACTCCATCATATACAAACATCACCGTGCAGAAATGCGGACCATCCTTTCATGATCCATGCATTTCATAAACAATTTTCGCATATACATGAGCTGAGGTATCAACCACCTAAATCTGTCTGTGTTGACAGCCAATATTTTTAATTACATTACCCTCATGCAAGATAGATGGAAAAACTTTGTTATATTAAAAAAAAATCAAATATATATATATTTTATATGTCAAATGCCAACTCGGGCCAGCTGTTTGGAAGGCAGCTATGCTAGCCATTAGGCCACCAACGATTGACAAAAAATCAAATATTAAGTTTGAAATAGTGATGTTAAACTTTTTAAAGAGAAAACGTGATTGACTTTGTAAGAATTCAACAATGATATATTTATATGGAGATGTATGCATTAATATTCGTAAACTCAATTCTATGAATATTTATAAGAAAACTTGTTGATTTTTCCCCCAGTAATATATTCATTTATTATTAAGCTATTAAATTCCCCAGTAATATATTCATTTATTATTAAGCTATTAAATATTTGACAATAACAGTTTTGAATATTTAATTATATCCGATATGCTTAATGACTTAAGTGACAGAAAAAAAAATCTTAACAGACTTGAGAGAAATCCAACTTTGATGTTTATATAGATAAGAGAGTCATCATTACTTTTAATATTTTTATAAGTGTCTTGTCATCTCGTCTGATGTAACTGGCATAAAAACACGCTGAAACAATGCCAGGGGAAAATAGGCAGAAAATAGAAATAAATGTAAAACTTTACGTAATGCGCAATAAAATTCAACTCGTGTGTGTGCGTTTACATCTTGAAGACATGTCGAGCAATTCAAAGTTTCATTATCGGTTTCCGTTTGATATCCAATTTCCTTTTAAAAAAAATCTATTTGAGACTCAATTTGGATTGTAATGTACAACATCGTAAATTAACCATCTCCAATAGCAGCCATTTGTAACTCCGAAGGAAACTAAAAATAAAAAGTGAGTTTGCAATAACTCCAAATCAATCTCAGAACTACTATATATATCATGTACTATGCTTTAATTTATATATTTGATATCTTGCGATGCTACTTTTTCAGCTTCTGCAATGAACTTTACCTTTTGAAATACTTCAATACTTAAAAATATTTAAATACATGCATATTTTTTATACTAAGCTTAATGTAATTATAAGAGACTTGAACTCAGATTTCCAAACTCCTCATAGCTATCCAAACCATCTTAAACAACTGATACATATGGCCACATATATGTAAGAAAGATCAATGATCTTCAATATATGTATTTCATGTGCCGCACCAGCACTCATCATTTAGTCCAGATCAACATCTGCAACACATATAGTACAATCACTGCGCAGTTTATATTAAGATAGCAAATCTTCAAACTTTAATAGACAAGCTTCAATAATCTCCAACTCTTCAGCCATCCATTTCATTGAAAATCCGAGGATGGAATACTCAAAGCCCTCAATGATGCCAATATTATCAACTGATGAGTGCTGGTTCAGCATGAAATGCGTATATTGGAAATCACTTAACTTTCTCACATGTATGTGGTCATATGTATCAATTGTATAAGATGGATTGGATAGTTGTGGGGAGTTTGAAAGTCTGAGTTCAAGTCCCTTACAATTCAATACTTAAAGCTAACTCTTCATAGTAATCTTTTTTAGTAAATAGGATCTGCTCTTCCAACAACAAACATGTTTACCATAAAAATATTTTAAAGAAGTCGAAGTTAAAAGTTTCACATGTCAGAAAAAATGTTTACCATAAAAATATTTTAAAATTTCTGCATAGTTTTAGTGTAGAATAGCAAGCCCTGACAATCAAGGTTAATGGATCATGAAATTCAGCTGTTATTTCTGATGCTGAAGCTTCCTCAATTAAATAAACATTATTTATTATAATTATAAATTTTATTAAACGCCCATTATTATATTAAGTAAAAATACGCTTATTTCTAAGGTTACAGCCTTAGTAAATTATTATTTATTATAATAAATATTTTTTTTAGTGAAATGAAGCTGTAGATCAGAAAAACTAGATTAAACCTGGTGATTCTCATTTTCCATGTGATTGATAATGATAAAAATGATGATAATAAATTTCTTTTAAATAAATAGTATTTTTTGTAATTATTGTTGCAGCGATAATGATAAAAGACGTTTTTTTCTAATCATGTAGCAGACTTCTTCTTCCACAGCTTGATTAATCCCACTTCAAGTGGGGTCGCTGGTGCAGATCATTTGTCTCCAGATTGCTCAGTCTGAAGCCATTTCCTTCTTGAGTGACATCTCCTGCAGGTCCCTCTTCACTCGGTCAATCCATCTGGCTTTGGGTCCCCAGTGGTTTCATCTCCATAATCTTCCAACGTAATTTTCCTCTCTTCTCTTATCATGTCCAAATCATCTCAACCTTGATTCTTTCATTTTTTTCACTGATTTTCCTCACCATCATATTTTCTCGTATTATGTCATTTCTCACCTTATCCTTTCTAGTCAAATCTGAGGTGAACCTAAGCATTCTCATTTCTGTTACACATTGTTTGTCTATTTTCTTAGTGGTCATCCATGTTTCCATGCCACACATCTTCACATAATTTTAATCATACATTAGCCTTGTCTTTTAACAAATTTAAGTTATATTTTGGTAAATGCACTAAAAATATTTATAGTAAATGAACCAATGTTATATCTTTTGAGTAGTTCATAAACTTTAGTACCATTAATCACTATCTATAAAATAATTACTGTTGTCATGGTTCAAATTTTTGACAATCATGACATAATGGCAACCAGATATTAAGAGTTGTGTGATATATACTATTTTTAAAGTGTGACTATAGTATCATATAATCATATCTTTTCAGATGTGGTCAAACCCATTTAATATTAAAGACCTTTCTAAGGCAGAGTTAATTAATTTAATTTTAAATCTTGTATGAATCTGACAGTCGTTAAATTGAATGCATAAAAATAACTGCAGAGATTATTTGTAATAAAGGTAAAGTGAATTGATAATTTTTATGATTGATAGTATTCAGAACTCCAGCACATGTGATGAGGTTAGGCTATAATTGAAACTTGTGTCATATAAAAAAATCAATCGGTTCATTATTTATTCCACAGAGGCAAAACTCTCAATACAGTCATGCCACTCAGTGCAAGCCAGAGTAATCAGTGGATGCAGAAAGATTTTTGCATAAAATCCCTAACTAGTGCCTACTCATCCAATATCCCCAAACTAGTTTCTAGCTTGTGGCTTTCATCAGTGAGTGGCGCTACTGTATGGAGAGTTTTGCTTCTGAGTAAACAGCTTGGGTAAGCATAAAGAATGGTGATCATGTGATGTTTAGTGGTCATTATTTATCAAGTAGTAATTAATAATATTAAAACACAAATCTTACTGGATGCAATCTCATAATTTACTATAAATATTGTTAGTGCAGTTCTCAATATATATGTTCAATTTAGCCTTTATGACAATTATCCATTCATATAATATTTGAAATATGACTACAATTGTCTCTTCCTTGCATATGGATGTTTAATATTACATAATAAGTTGAACACCTACAAACCATTATCATGCATTAATGATATGTAGCACATTATTTATTATAAGGAACTCTGACCATTGCTATTCTAATGTAATTTGATAAGCATTACATTTCTAATAAACCCGATGGGATTAGATTGCAGGCAAATGTATGTACTATGAAAAACCAATCTTCATTTTATATTAGTGATTAGCAATTTTAAATGTACACTAGAGAGTGAAAAAATATGCTCTACATTTATCGCATTTGCATCTCTATGTAATGTCATAACAATGGTGATCTACAGACTAGCAAGAATGCAGCATAGAATAGCTGAGAGAAAGTAATTAATAAAATAGGATAGTCATTGATATGATATCTTGAGGCAACATATATATATTATTAAAATAAATATTTAATTTGAAGAATAATACTCTAAAAACGAAGATTTTTTTAAATTCTACTTTAATCTGGATTGTTAATTTAATTTGAAATAAAAGCATAGAAATTAATTAATTCAATCACTATTTTTAAAGTAAGTAATTGAATTAATTTATGTATATGCCACACTGTTACTCCAAGTTAAATATAAAAGTCAAAATGGTGGTTGAAGAAATTTTTTATTTATTTGTAATGCATTACTCATCAAATTAAATAAGTGATTTTTCTAAAATATATTATTTTTTACTTATTAGTATTTGCATATTTTGCAATTACTTTTTGTAACTATTCATATTCAAATTTAAAAACTGAGAATATGAATAATGGCACTGCATTTCCAGTATTTGAAATAAACTTCATGCATGATGAAAATTGTTTATAAGACGTTTGTGTTTATCAAGGTAGCCATTAAAAAAAAGTTTTAATTGAACAATAAAAAAAAATATTAGTTTTATTTATCATTTATTTTTCTTTTAATTAATTATAAATACTTTTTAGTAAATTAATCATGAAATTAAATGTAATCATATTTTAAAAAATATATACTACCATTTAGTGCACAGCAATGGAAACTTACTAAACTGATATCAGTGTGGTTTAACAATTGGCCTGCTAACGCTGTTTTTATTGGACAACTGGTTGGATAACTCTGAACTATGGTATTATCATTAATACCTAATGCTTACAAAATTTGAAAAAAAAAATCATTTGATAGTATTATGTTAAAAATTGATTACAAGATTTGACCCAATTATGTATCAATAATTATTATCATTATCGTCACTTCCCAGTTTGGTTATTTTTTGTAAATATCATATCATGTTTAGAGACCAAAAATTAGTTATCTTTTGACCATCAATTTCTCAAGGTGTTAAAAGTGGATGGATACCAGTTTTTGCCTTGTATAAGAGTGTCGTTTTCAAAGTTATCAAATTGTCAAATTGGGTATTTGATACTCCTGGCTTACCTGAAGAGTGAAAGGTGTTTATGAAATGCATGTATAGTGATAGAAGATAGTGTGAATTTCTATTTTGATGTATGGTAATGACTTTGTAGAGCTAAGATAACGAGTACATTGATACCCCCCCCCCCCCAAGAAGTTGATTATATATATATATACACACACATGGAAATTCACCAATCCACAAGATGTTAAAAGTGATAGAAACTACATCACACTTACAATATGAATTGTATACTAAAAAATATTAGATTGTGACTATGGGCATGAAAATGCAGGTATTCGATTTATCCCAACTGAGAAATGATAGTTGTTTATGTAATACGTATGTGGTGAGAGAAGACAGCTAGTGTTGAGATAGAGCGAAATTGAGACAAAAGTTGAACTGATAAAACTAAACAAAAATTTATTGGGGAAAAATACACATTCTTTTTATATATATGTATCTGATTGAAATTATTATTTTTAATAGCTTTTTTTATATTTAATTAGCGCACGTAAAATGTTTCATTCCATTTAGGTATTTAACACAAAAAATTATATAAATGCATTCGGAATATAGTTTAAAATGTACCCTCCAACTTTATGTGTCAAGATTTCTTAGAATCTCATCTCTTGTAAAGATGTTAAAAAAAGTTTAATCAGTTCAATTAGATAAGAATGTATAATTAAGTAGAATTACCTGAATAGAATCAATAATACTAACATAATTGCAGAATTAGTAAGCTTAATTTTTAAAAAAATAAATATTCATATACATTTTTTACAAATATACTATGACGACAATTCAAATTATCTTCAAATTTGACAGATTTTTTATTGGGTGGATTCACTCAAAAGTAATTTTTATAAGTTCAACAGTGCACGCATCTTTGATAGTGAGATCTTCCAAAAAATGTAACAAATAAGCATGCACTTGGATTCTAATTACAAATCGACTTTTATTTCTTAGTTAAATGTTGAGGTCAATTCAAATTATTTATTAGATTTGGGGAAATACACTGAATAGAAAGAGTTTGTAGCATAAGTTTCTAGTTGGAGATAATATGAAAAATAATGATGTTAACTTTAACTACTGAAATGCTAAAATAATATATCAGTAAGGGGTAGCAAATTACTACTGACAATTACTTGTTCATAGTCCTCGTGTATCTAACTACTTTAACTTGTATATAATGACTAAAAAATACTAATTTAATTAATAAGTCATGTAAATTTTAACTTACATATTAAGCGCTAAAGGTCTGCCCTTCCCTCGCAAGTGTATAGATTATTCTCCAGTACGTGAGGGATCAGAATGACTAACGTCAACATAGGTAGGATGACAACCTCGGTACTAACATGGGTTTTGAATATTCCATCATCGGATTTTCAATGAAATAGACGGCTGAAGAGTTGTGAGTTGGAGTAGTTTGAATCCTGTCCATTAAAGTATGAAGATTGGCTATCTTAATATAAAGCTGAGCACTGATTATATATATGTGTGGAGATGATTGCTGGTTTAGCATAAAATATGTATATTGGTGATTATTTATCTTTTCAACGTGTGTGATCAGGTGGATCAGCAATATGAGATGGCATGGAGAATTGAGGGGCATGTGAAAGTCTGAGTTCGAATCGCTTATAAATTAGATTATATGTGCAGGTGTCTGTAAGCCTTTACAGGGTATTAAATTACATATTAAGAAATCATAAAGCTATGGTATCTCTCCTCACCTTTAGTAGTAAGGCTATATCATGTTACAATTGTATTTTAATTTTTACTCGGAATATATCGATATTCATCCAATCAATAAGTGAATACCAATGTATCAATCTTTCTTTGATAGCTAATAGTGTTGTCTAACCAGTTTGGTTAGGTATAATTCACATCTTAGGAAAACTTTCATTATTCATTAAATTGAAAGAATTATTAAAGCTTATCAACATAGATTATCCTTTTGCTCTATGATAAGACCAAGATAAAAAATTACTTTTATTTTTGCAAAGTAAGTTTTGTTCTCGTTATATTTTCAATGATGGATTTTTCATAATTTATAGTTCCAAATTATATCTAACAAGATGGCTATGAGTATGAGGACCCTGGCCCTCGAAAGCGCTTAGCCACGTACTTGGATACAGATATTTAATTTTTATTAATCTGTATTAATTCTTTGTTTTCAGCTTTGTGTGTTCGTGTTTTAAAATTTTTTATATTTTATACTTTGAAATAATTAGCCACAGAGTCTAAACTTTTTGCTTATTTCAATTGTAATATGAAATTTTTTAAATCCTGAAATTTATTTCATCTTCATATATAACCATATGCCATAGTAAAATATGATTGGTTCTCTCCAAACTGGCTGCAGTGCCTTTTGTCAATCAACACATGTATCATGTAGAAATATAGTTTAGCTACTCACTATAAAATTTTTAGGCACTAGCATGCCAGGATTACGAGTTCCACCATGAAATGTAATAGTACGTTTTGTACCTTCAGGGATTGTGTTTAATGCTCTTCCTGCATCATGAAATGTTACAAAGTATTTAAGAACATTATTGAAACTCGTAGTTTCATTGTTATTCATAGTTTTTCTACGATAAAATTAAAATTGTTATTCATAGTTTGAATCATTTCAAAGATTTTAGTAGCAGTTTTGCCAATTTTAAAACCAAATTCAATGTACCATGTTGCTCCATCATGCATTGAAGTGTGAACAACGCAGTTACATTTTATGCTGTAATCCATGATACAGATATACTAATGCCTTTAAGCCTTTGTGAGGGACAGCTAAATTATGTTACTATGCAGTACATGCATTGATTCAGAGATAGTCCTGCAAGCAGTTTGGAGAGAGAAATAGTCATCAATAATTTTTATTAGTCATTCATTAGACTAGAGATTATGCACTTAATGAATACTATTCCTATAATGTAATTTTCAGTTTGTTAATTATATGGTTAAAGTTTTTATATATTGTATCCAAAACAATAAATAAAATTGGTAGATCATCTTCTGAATTGGCAAAAAATGACAATCTTCAGCAAACTATAAATCCAGAATCCAAGAAAATTGTGGTCTTGTTTTGACTTTTAATAGATTCAAATTAAAAATTTGACCATCAAATTTATATTGAATCTTAATCTCTAATCCATAAAGCCTTCTACAGACAATTAATTAATGTTAAAGATACTTTTTGTTTCCAGATTGTAGCAATATCTGTTTTCATTATTTGAAAATATATATAAATATGTATTCTTCTATTTTTTTTATTATTAAATAATTTCTAGATTCATTTCAACAAAAATTTTATTAACGATAAATAGTGATTACATACTAATAAAGGATAGATAAATGAATAAATTGTACAATAATATGATTGTATAATGTTCTATTTGTTATCTGGCTAGATTTTGTTATGAGAGTACAATTGTTATACTCTTATGTGGTTAGGTATAGTGATGAGATTCTAATAACTTGATTAATGGAATAAGCATTTTTTATATAAACATGAATATTTTCTTTTAGAATTTCCTATTCTATAATGCTGGGTAGGTGGGAGTTGATAATCAGGAAAAGGAAAGTGCAGTTAAAGACCAGGTGTCATCAAAGACTTTACTGGAGGCCAGGAGCTGGTCACGTTTCTTGATTTTTTTGAGTGTTTGATAAAATAATGGTATGATTTGTGGCGGGGGTAATTCCATGAGAGTTTTGCATCTCACTATCCATATGGAATATAGGACAAAGGTAGAAAGCCTTATTATTGAAAAAAACCCATTATGAATGGCATTTTCAAGTGAGAAAATCATATCAGGTCTTATGTTGGAATTGATTATAATTATATCTTTCAGTGTTTTAAGTCTTGGGCACCGGTGTATAATATGGTCTATGGTTTCATCTTCACGAGCACACAGACCACATATAGGGTCAATGCTGGCAAAACCTCTTCGGTGATAAAGGAACCAATTCGTGGGAAGCGCATTGAGATTTATTTTAATGATGAAGTCAAGGAATTTGGGTTCCAGACTCCATCTTTTAAAGTGTGAAATGAGTCTTTGGTTGGTTACTTTTAGGCTGGTTTTTATGGGTTGTTGATTATAGTTGATTATATTGTATGCTTCCCATAAGGTGATTTTTTTGTTAAGGTTAAAGGGCATTATTGGGTTATAAAGTTGTAGGTGGTCTATTAGGGAGGCTATCCATGAACTGGCAGAGGGCGGAGGACGATCTGTCGGTGTAATTTTTTTAATAATGTTGGAGTATCCACAGGAGAGGATCAGATTATGTAGAGTGTTGTGGGTTTTCTGTAAAATTATTGCTTGTATTGAGTGGAATGACAGTCCATTGAACCTGCGTGGTCGTTGGATGCCTCGCAAGCTAATAGCAACTGTCCTTCCTCTCCAAAGAAGTTTGGTACATAATCGGTTGATTTTATTTTGAAATTGTTTAGACATTTTTACGAATGGAAGGTAATATGAGATTTTTGGCATTATGATCATGTTGAGGAGGCCAACCTTTCCATATAATGAAAGGTATACTCTAGAGAGTGACGTGGTGATGGCTTCAGTTGAATGGAGGATTGCATCTTGAATCTCTCTTGCCATTGCAGTTGGTGTTTTGAAGATTGGGAAACCTAGGTATCTTTGGGGTTTTGCAGAAAAGGGAGAGTTAATTTGTTTACCAGACATAATCTTCCAGATGGAAGATTTGTTAAAGTTTATTTGTAGGCCAAGTTTCGCTGTATTTCTGTTTAAGATGTTCATGAGATGGGGAAGGTATTTAATGGTGGGAAGAACAACCATGATGTCATCTATATATGCAAATACATTGAAGTTTTTATTGAGAGAGGGAAGGAAAATTCCAGGGAGGTTTTTTTCTATATCCATCAGAAGAGGGTTGATGTATGCTGTGAAGAAAAGGGCACTGAGTGGAGATCCTTGAGGGATCGACTTGTATGGCTTGAAGCCTGGTGTGATCTTGCCATCAAGAGAGAGAAAAATCTCTCTGTTGTTGAGCAGATTGCTGATCATCTGAACAATCCCGGCTGGAATGTCGCATTCCGACAGAATATCCAGGAGGATATTTATCTGGACTGAATCAAATGCTGCCGCAACATCCAGCTGGACAGCAATAGGTTTTGATTTACGATGTCCTCTGATGTAATTGAATAGTGCAGTTACATTGGACATAGCATGCGAGGTTGATGATCCCTTTTTTCCGTATTGGTTTGACGAGATATGGCTAAGGATTTGAGTTTGGATTTGATCTTTAATGACTGACTCAATTATCTTGATAAGCAATGGGGTCATGGAAATTGGCCGGATATTGTTAATGTCGTTTAGTGGTTTTGCTTTTTTAATAAAAGGCACGAGTGCCACTGGGTAAAGATCTGTTATGTTTCTGTTGCCGGAGGCTAGGTGATCAATCATTTTTTTAATAATTGGCACAGTGAATTGACTGAGGTGTTTGAGAAGGAAATTTGGGATGCCATGAAGGCCAGGATGAACGCCGTCAGGGAGAGATGTTATCTTCTTTTTGATTTGGATTTCTGTGATGCCATGTTCGCCGGGGTCACCAGCATCCAACCAGCTGTTTATAGGAGGAGCTCCATCTTTTTGCATTAATTGGCAGAATTGTTTGCTGATGTGCTGCATCATTGGAAAGCCAACGAGATTGGTTCCATTAGAATTAATGGATAAGGGAGTGATTTGTTTTCTATTGTACCCCAGTGCCCATCTAAGGTAGTCTCTCATCCAGCAGTGTTGTTGTGCTAAGAAACATTTGGCTCTTCTGATGGATATATATTCTGCAAGGGACTTTTGCTTGATTTTGTAGAGATTTTTAAGGAAGATGATTTTTTCTGTATTTGTGAAATTTTGCTGTAAAGCTTGAAGTTGTATATTAATGTCTGTTAGATCATTTAGAAGGCCATTAGGTCCTTTGATTTTCCTGGCGTGGTGATTTAATATGGATTGTAGTATTCCGATGAAGGAAAACCAGCCCTCCTCAGCAGGAAGGGAAAGGATGTTTATTTTCTGGAAAAGGATGTATGCCTCAGATACTATCGCTTCGGTCATATTTGATTGGGTGATCATGCGCATGGTTTTACCAGGTCCATCAATAGGTGCAGGGATTGAAATAGGTGTAAGTTGTAAGATTAGAGCCATATGATCAGAGAAAGCAACAGGGGCCAAGGCTGCATCAAGGTTGAAATGGAGGTCTGGGGTGTAGTAAACCAAATCAATCAGGGACTTTTTAGTTTTAGTATAGAAAGAGTAGGCTTCGGGAGGGAAGAAGCCCTCTCCACACATTAATCTGCGATTTATTAGATGCAAAAATCTCTTGTTGAAGTCATTGTATGTGGTGTTAAAGTCTCCCAGAAGAATAGTAGGGGAGGCTCTGTTAGCGTTGATGGCATTTAGGATGTGGATTATTTTTAGATATTGAGAGGTGTCTTTGGCTGTATATATATAAGCTATGATGATCGGATAACCCCAATAGTCTATTTCTATGATAATAATATTGGCATCTAGGAATAGAATGCTAAAACTGTTTGGTGGTGTTGACTTGCTGAGCAGAATACCGACTCCACCTGAAGCAGAATGGCCTATGGAAAATCTAGTAAATCCGAGAGTTGAGAGAAGAGATAGTATTTTATGATCGGTCTTATGGTGATATTTAGTTTCACCCATAAGAAGTATATGAGGGGAGCAGAGCGAGAGCCAGTTTTTAATAGCTAGAACTCTATCAATTGAGTTGATGCCGCGAATGTTAATGCCAGCAATTTTGCAGAACATGATAGATTAATCCAAACCGTCCTCAGCAAAGTGTACCAAGTCAATGTGGGACATCTCCATGTTAATGAGGTCTGATGTTGTTTGGCAATCAGAGTCTTGTGATTGAATTTGTGGATGGATTGGTGATATAGTTGTTGGTTGAGGAAACGCATCCATGAAGTCTTCGGTGTCTGATGAAGTAGTGTAATCTGTCTGAGATTCGTCAGAAGGATCAATGGTATCAATGGTTGTAGGATCCATGGTTTTCCTCTTTTTTTCTATGGATTTGCGAGGCTTTGTGCTTGATATATCTGAAATTTGTTTGTTAGAGGGTGGAGGTGAGTAATGTATCAGATGGGCGCTATCATCATCAGAGCTTGATTTATCTGAACGAATTGATTTTCTTTTAATTTTCTTATTTGTATTTTGGGTATTTGTTGTGTCGGTTTTTTGAGGGTTTTTAAGTTTAATAGTGTTTTTTTCATTTTCCTGTTCTTTTGATAAAAGTGTTTTTTTATTGTTATAGGAATTTGTTTTAAATTTTAGACCTGAGTCATTTTCGGTTTGCTGTAACTGTTGGGAAACATTAACTATGCTGACTTTCGGGTTGTGTGTTTGACAAGTCTTTTCATCTGGATGGTTAATTATTGCAGGAGTTGAAGAATTGAGGACAGTTTGTGGATCACTTTGTTTAGGTTTACTGGACTTAACTGACCCACATGAAGATGTATCAGTGGTTTTAGACTGGGTGGGAGTTGTTATGGATGGATTGTTTTGAAATTTTTTGAGTGTATTTTCTTCATCGCTTGTATTTTCCTTGCTCTCGTCAGGTGGTTTGGTCATATTGCCTTCTTTTGTGTCAAGAGTTTGGCCTAGTATTGTTTCTCCGGGATTAGTATAATATGTATCGTATGTAAGATCTTTAGTCTTATCGGTTTGAGTGATTGGTTTAGGCACAGTATATGTAATTGCTTGGATCTCTGATTCACTACTATTAGTGTAGAGGTTGTCATTTGTTCTTTCTTGAATATTTTTATTTTGAAAGATAGGTTTGGATGTGAAAGAGTTTGTTGGAGGATTTATTTGACTCAGGTTGTCTGGGTTTGTGAGGTTTCTGATTGAATTAGGCCCATGTGGTGATTGTCTATTTAAGGATGTGAAAGCCGTGTTAGTAGGTCTACCAGGACATCTGTGAACTTTATTCTTTTTAATACCACAGTGTGTACATATTCTTGCTGCACAATCTTTAATAATTTCTATATTGTAAATGAAAATAAATAAAAAATCCATTATTTGAAATTATATATAAATATATATTCTTATATTTTTTTGTTAAATAATTTCTAGATTGTAAGTGAAAATAAATAAAAAATTATATATCATGGATTTTATTATATATGAATAATAAATGCAAATTTACAGTGCTTTTAATCCCCCCCTCATATCAGTGTGACCTACGATGTACTTTTATTGTCTGTCAGTTTCACAAAATAGTTGTCATTGTTTTTTTTTTTTCATGTGTCATAGCATCGCCCGGGAAGCGAACCCACTAACCCGGGACAACTGCTTGTAAGGCTGCTGTGCTGACCACTCGACCACCGACGCTTGACATTGTTTATCTACAAACTTATTAAAAGTTGTAGGGTTTATATCATAAGTATTATTTGAAACTGTAAGCTGGTTTGATTAAGAATTTAAAAAGACCTTCTTTTGAATGACAACAATTGATTTATTTACTATGTAGCAATATTATAGTTAGATAAAAATGGACTATTTTTTGTTTAACTAATAAATTAGTGCGTAGTACAAGAAGGCGGTAATTATTTACAAGTTTACCCATTGGGAGACATTTTCTCCAAAAATAAAATATATTGTATATAAAATGTAATACCACTAAACAAGAGTTTTATTTTGAATGAAAAATAAAAGTTGTAAATTGTAGGATTCCTATAATTTTTAAAAGTAACAGAAATGCATAAATTATAAAGTGTATATGTTGAAAATTAGAATGAAGCAATAATATATGCATTGTTTTTGAGAACTGTCTCTCCAAACTATTCAATTTGAAAGAATGTGAGACTCTCTAGCTTAAAAATTTAACTCGTAATTAAATATTTGTTTTCTAAATCCAGTAGTGAAATGTAGAGATTGAAATTATGTATTTAATTTAACTTAGATTATTAAAGTATTTTTTATCAAACAGATATTTAATTAAAACTAAACAGATCCAGGGCCAGCGTAGGTGTAATTTTATTTCAATTTACTAAATAATGATTGCCTAGGCGACAGACTTATAACGTAGGTGATTAGCAACTGGTGCCAAATTTGAAATGAGTTTTTTAAGGGTGTGCGAATGTCATTAACACTTAAGGGTTAAGTGGGAGATTCGATAAAGCGTCAATTGATTGCGTTAATAATGAGATAAAGTTTTTTGCTAGATAATCAAGATTTGTAACTGCATTAGAATTTCAAAATGTTTCTAAAGTGTTGAGAAAATATTTAAGTAATATTTTCAGAGAGGATTGACTCAAATATAAAAGGGAAAGTCTTAAACACTTTATGTAAGGTCTTCCTTCACCTATCCTTAAATATTGAGTAATTAGGGGGCAGTGTTGATTATGCATATGTAACATTTACAGACAGTTGTCGCACATATATATATAGTTTTACATGTAGTGGGAAACTTTTTTATTTTCTTCCTAATATTATTGATGTATGTTATTGAAATGAGGTTCATTGTAAAATTTGTGATGTAACTCTAAGATTAAGAACTACCACATAGTGAGATCACGTGTTGGTATTTAATTGTGGGTACCTGTTGCGCAATTGATCTAACTTGTCTTTGGCAGAAAGCTTATCACCGACATACGCATATTTATGATAAATGAAGTCCTTCCTATATTATTTTTTATCTTCCATCTAAAGTATCATAACCAATATTTGAATAATTATGTGAGATGCTAAAAAAGTGGCTATCTAAAATATAGTCTTATAAAGATAAAGATAAAATATAGTCTTAAACTTATTTAAAAACATTTTCGTTATCAAAACATATATTTTCGTTCAATTTTAACCGAGAGCACGGACAGTACAAAGCTTTTTTGTGTTTATATATAATAAAAATATCTACCACATAAGCTTAGTAAAGAAAATATTCGTAGAACTATCGCACGCACACATCAATAGAACACTTCAGTTCAATGCCTCATCATTTATTTATAATTGCTTCTCCGGGTCGTTGCTAAGCAATTATAAATAACATTATTTTGTCGACATGCGAATGTGATTTTTTTTACATATATTTTTATACATATTGAAATGCAACAAAAACGGTTACTCTGCAGATATATATATATAATCAAGCAGATTTAAACTTTATATTGCAATGTAATATTTATTGTTTCATAAAGTGGGAAAAAATCTTTCCTCCCTTGTATGAAAATGGTGTAAAAATGACCGCTCATGACCATTTTGAATTCTAAGAACTGCCCCAAATGCCTACTAACACATCCAAGTGATAAATGACATTGGTTATCAACACATGGTCACAAGAAATGGTGGTTACAAAATCATAATTTTCATCAATAATTAGAAAATAAAAATGCAATTTTCATACATTTATACTTGATCTGATCATGTGACTAAAATATAGTCATATTTTACATCAATAATTCTAAAATTTACAGCGCAACTTTCATACAATTATGCAATCATGGCCATTCATTCCAAAATCACAATTTACATCAATAATTTTAAAAAATCAAAACACATTTTTTCGCAAATATTTTAAAGTAACCTATTTTTTTGCAAATATTTTAAAATAACCTATGTTTTTTAGTTTAATATTCATTTCATATTTACTTGATCTTTAAGCAATCTATTTTTGTGTAATGTCATTTATCACTTGGATGTATCAGCAAAGATTTTGGACAATTCTTAGAATTCAAAATGGCTTTGAGCACATACTAAATCAGTACCACTCTATTTCACTACACACACATTTAAAGTATTACCTTTCAGACTTACACGCATATATTTGTTGTGGAGTGATACTTGTTGTTTTATAACATGCTATAAAGTTTAATAAAAGTTATATCTATTTTGGTTAAAAGAAATGTTACTTTATATTGTAACCTAGTGTTATTGACACTTGGTTTATTTGGCATTGTTTCCGTGTAGAAAACAATGCTATCCTTTTTTAGAAAATAAAAAGATAAAATAATAATAATATTAAGTGATTAATAAAATATGCTATTTACTCACTTTAACGTGTTTTAAGCAAATAACTAAAAAATTTAGTAATTTGATGTCATTTTGAAGAAGAGCATGAATAATTTAATTAAAATATTAACAATAAGAGCAATTTAATATAGTATAAAAGCACATATCATAAACAGTAATTGATTTTGGATGGGTAGAGGGGGAGAGTAGATGAGTATCTTATCATAAAGCACAATAACTTCTGGTAATTTTTAAATTATTTTAGATAATAATGTAGACAGAATTATACATCACTAATAAACATTGTTAATTAAGTATATTTATTATTTTTCATTATTTGTCAAATTACTCTGTAATCCATTTAAATCATACGGAAATATATAACTGTAATAAGTTTTTTTTTTCCTTTTCTTTTGTTTATGTTATAATTAAATGATTATTTTTCTGTAAGAGGTCGCTAAAAGAAGACCGCCAAATTTTGAAGAAAGTTTAGTCTGACTTTAGTTTTACAAGGAGGAAGCAGTACTGAAATTCGGTAACAAATTTTTTATTATTTTTTATTGCAGAAATAAATATAAGTCCAGTAAATTTTTAATAATATCATGCGTTGCTAATCCTATTTGATAAGATATTCTGTTTTCTGTTGCCATCTACCTATTTTAAAGCTTTTTATACGCAAAAATATACTATCTTATGCTAAAGTTCAAAATGACCGTATTGACTACAGCAATCACGGAAAGTGTCATTATATTTAAAATAAGTAATATAAGTAATTTCCAGGAAATAATCAATTATTTGTTAACTTTACCTTATTTAATAATCTTTTCATGGTATAAAAGAAAAATTATAATTAAAAGAAATATTATAAAAGCCAAAGGAAGTTAACGAGAAACATTTCGCGCTCTTTCTAAAAGAAATTGTCTGCGTTTGAAAATAATGTAAGTTCCCCACGTTAAAATATGTTTTATTCACTGAAAATTATCTAAAAATAATATTAATGATCAAGGATATTTACTTATGCACCTGTATATTTTTTAAAAAGAAAATATAAATTTTCTCAAGGCAAATATCAGAAAATTTGTATGTGTGCATTTTACGGAGAATTCCTTATTAAAGACAAATTACAATTCCTAGAGTAGGAATAAAAACTACAAACATTAGTGACTTAATTATAACCATAATATAATATGTTATATTATACATCAATTTGAGTCGTTAAAACTTTATATCCACGTAAGTCAGCTGCAGTCCTTATAATAATAGTATTTTGGAAAATTCGCGCATTATTTTATTCATAAGCCAGCTAGCTAAAAATGATACGTATCGCCAATAGTAAAAAGAAAAGAATTGTATATGTGATCGTCTATCGTCAAATATTCGTCATGTTAAAATATGTATTGTTTTCTTGGATCCCAAAATTATATCAGTTAATTCAAGGAAGAGTTAACATCCAACGCTGCTATGTTTTCTTTGCCTAATTTATTAATTGCACCAGAATGGAGGCAACTTTTATATAAATGAAATAATAAAATGTGTTTCTTATTTTAAATTTGCTTCGTGAACTACGAATGGATCAAGTTCTTCATCTAGATAAATTGCCCAACGGAAAAACATTTTTCTAGTGAGATAATAAGCACTTGTTAAGTAATGATTTTTTTTACTAATTTGTAAAATTATGTGTATTTTTTTTTATATCAACAGGTTAAAGGCTGTATAATCAAGTAATATTTAAATGACCTTGTAATCATAAAGGTATGTTTTCATATAATTATTCTAGGTTAAATTTATATTCGACATGAAAAAAAATTTTTTTTTATAAAATGTGTTTACTTATGATATGCAATTATGGGTATAAATTTATATGTTAGATGCGTAAAAGAAGAAAAATTCAGATACTTAATAGGTAAAATATCTAGTTAAAATTATCAGAAGTAATTAAAGAGAAGTGCTATACAGGATATTACTTATTTAAAGTTTGAAACAAATTTATACTATGTTAATTGCGGAACTTATTCCCAATTATTCTTTATTAACGCATTCACTTAATTTAGTTCAAGATACTATACTACCAATTACTTGTTGAATGTTTCTTTGGCAAAGGTGAAAATTATTATGGTTTATTCTGTGTTATCCATTGATTTCAGACGTTGATCTAAGTATACCCCGGAACATAAATTTAGTGTAATTAGTGTATTTGCTTGTCTTGCCCCGATATAGCATTGGTATATGCTTAAGATTCGCATAAGTAATAATTGTAATGTCTTTATTTTGTGGGATGGAAAATGATCTCCCCAAAAGCTTTATTTTCCATGAGGGGAATAGATAAATCTAGTATTCGGGTATGTTTATAACCCAAGTGATCGCTTCTCAGAGTTAGGACGATCAGTAATTTATATCGTATTTAGTGTATTTCATTCGTTAAAATCCCAGGAGAGGATTATATTTGGTGTGTGTTCCTATTATGCCCAAGTAAGAGGCAAGGACCCACCAAACTATTTTAATGTAGTAGTTAACTCTACAGACCTTCGGTGTTATTCCATATTCCTCATGAGAAAATAGAGATAATTCCACCACGGAAGGTGTTGAATATTGTGTTTTGTTTAGAAAGTTATGGCAAGATAACGGGTATATTGGAGGTTAATTCCTCACGATCCATTTAGTATAAATAGCGTGCTAGTATATATGATCAATGTCTGGATTGTGCGGCGGAATAGTGCTGGTAATCCACACGTAAGTCAATGGAGAGAGTAAGTTTAAAATTGCGTGATTTAGAAATTTTTATTTGCCAATGGAGGGTTCAAATACTAGGTTTAATTCGGGTTAATGATTAAGTAGCACTCACAATATAACTTATACTGAGAAAAACAGTGTGTATAACAACTTCAGTTGTTATTAAGGTAAATATTAAAATAATAAGTGTAACTTCTGATAAATAACCCATAAATTATAATAAGTTATCTAAATAAAAACTATCATTTAATTAAAGATATGATAATAAAAATCGTTTGTACGCATTGCCTAGAATCAGATTATTTTTATTTTAAAACAAATAGTTAGTTAATAAAGTTAAGCAGCCGTTCATATAAGATACACTAAATGGATGAGTTGATGTATCGATAATAATATTTATTTTGTTATATTCAATTTGCATAAATGTAAAAAGAAGATGAAGAAGTAGTTCGAATCCAAGTCTAAAAGTATAGACGAATTAATGTTAGTTATATTTTGTTTTATCCATATGGGATCGAATAAATTGTATATGTTTGTTTATTATGTTAATCATAAAGGATAGTTTTGTTAAACTGTAATAATAAATTATAATCTTGTTAAAATTTAATAATAAATTATAGTCTTGTTACAAGTTGTTTTGAGTCATTTTTCTTGTGTGCTAAATAAAAGTGTATTGGCATAATACTTGCAATACTTTCTTGAGTCCAAAATCATTTATGAAATCTTAAATTCAATACACCAGATAGACAATTGTAAGCAGATCAGAATATTTCAGTATATTTTAATTTAATAAGAATTATTTATGGAATTGAAAACTTCAGACCAAGACATTTTATTTTATATGTGTGTAAAATCACTTTATTCCCAAACTAGTAGGTTTTGGTTGCACATTGTTTCGTACACATTTAAGTGAAGTGTCTAAGTAATAAATCTTAGTTAAATTATTGTGTTGTCATGGATAATGGAAGGACACAAAAGCACCCTTGTCTTTTCATCATTCCGACTGAGATTCTGGATTAAAAGGGCTGTATTATTCAAAATTATGCGTTGTTATTGAATATGGTTATCATCTCGTTAAATATTATAATAGTTGATATGTGGATGAAGACACCTGGAATTTAAATAAGGTAAATGTTTCCTATAGCCGACCAGAATGTCAGTCATATGCGACAACACAATACTGCCGAGCATTTTTCTTTAAAAATAACAGAGAACCCTGAGATTAGTGTCATTATTATAAGTGCTCTTAAATTAAGAATTGATTCATTATGATCAATATTACAAGCGTGGCATGGCTTAAGAGATTGAAACTTCTAATTGTATAATAATAAAATATTGAGATCATATTGGCAAATTAATGAATGTTTTATTTTAGTCAGTAATATTAACAATGACATGAAATCATCATCATCATTGTCGAACAGTGCAAGTACTTACAGCTCAGAGAATGTGTTTTGGATAGAGAAAGAATGTTAGTTTATTCTAAATTTTCTTTTTAAATTTATTTTATTAATGATAATTTTTTTTAATTCTATCTCTGTCTGAACTGCATATCGCTGTAGCTGAATTATTATAACTAACCAAACGTCGAGCTATATTAGGTAATAAATATAGGGTTTGCTACCCGAATCCTAGACGGAAGCGTTTAGTACCCGTGCTATACGGAAGCGTCCGAATTCAGAATCTCTTCAACTTTTATTGGGTTAGAATATTAAACATTTATAGTTATGGGGCAACAAAATGCATTTTGAAAAATGCATTGACAAAGTCTCCTTCCATTTCCATCTGCTAATTATTACATATATAAATTCTTCTCTGTATGCAAGTAACTCATTACTCCATAAAGTATTGTAATGTGATAGAAATGTCTTCTTTTTACGAGTAAAAATCCAATTGGTATTATTATAAAAAGTTTAGCATAGTGGAAAGTAGGCTTTAATTGTGAATAAACGAGTGACCTTTTATTTAGGTATTTACAATTGCAGATCACTTTCGAATGTAGTAAGATTGCAAGAATAGGAAAAAGAACTTGTGAAAGGTATAAGAAAAAGGTGAAGAAGCAATTGATTAAAAAATGGCATATACTATATTATAAAGGGAGCAAATATTAAAAATACAGTGAAATAAAATTTATTATAAATAAAAAGTAAAAGAATAACATTGTAAAGAGATTGTCCACGTATAAGACAAAATGGCAAGATTAGTTGTTATTCTACTTAAAAGAAGATATCAAAAGCAGTTAATTCAGATTTATGCACAAACAAGTTTTCATTGTGATGAAGTATAGATAATTGTTCATAAATGTGCAAAACAATTACGATCAGACCAAGCAATTTTAAAATTATTATGAGAAACTTTAATGCTAGAATTTGTAAATGAGTGTGGGTAAATTTTGGTTTTAGTAATAGAAATATGATAGGACATGAGTTTTAGTGGAGCTCACAGAAAAAGAAAAATATATATATATTGAAATCCTTTTTGTTTTTTTGAGGAAAATGCTAAATAAAAATATGGACATGGAGGCATCCATATGTAAGATAAAGCAGAACAGTAATATGTATTTCAAAATGGTAATGTTCTTAAGAAATTCACTACAGGTAATGATCGTCGATTAGTGAGATACAAGATACATGTTAATGCAAAGCTAGGGAGACAACAATTATTAAAGAAAAACATTATTGAAGTTAATATTCCTAATCTTCAGGAAATATTCCAATAAGATTTAATTTTAGAACTTGAAAATTTGTTTTAAAATATTATAATCGATTTTAAAGCTAATAATATGTTGGACTATTTTCATTATCTAACATCCAAATGATTGATTATATTTAGAAATATTTTTTTAAACTTCTTTTAAATTTCCAATTACATTCCAGTTAAAAGTAATTGAACAGGCAAAGCTCATCATACAGTATTGCCACTCAGTGCAAAGCCAGAGTATATAGTCTGGGGATATTGGATAAATGAGGCACCCCTAGACAGGGATTTTATGCACAAGCCTTCTGGTATCTCCATTTATTACTCTGTCTTGTACTGAGTGACAACCTACGTATGGTACTGGGTTGCCTGTTTAATAACAGTTATAAAAGCAAGCTTAAGAAATGGTGATCATGTGATGTTTATTGGCTTAAATGTAATTGGCAAATTTTAACATGGTTTAAAAAATTTCCAAAGACATTCAACATTTAATTAATATTGAAATGCCATCATCATGAACATTTAGCCAAACAAATTTGGAAGATGTTTCAGATTTGGATGCAATCAATAGAAAGATAGTTGGCACATTACTAAGAACTGTGACAAAGATTTCTGGTACAAAAAACAGCAATTGACCAGTAAAATTTCTACTGAGGTATGACAATTTATTAGGTAAAGAAGAGAAATATGAAAATATATAAAAACAGTTCATTAAAGAAAGATTGAAATAACAATATAAGAGAATATAATTTTCAGTTAGCTAGGAAGCTATAGAAAAAAATAAAAATATCAAGAAAAACATAAAAAAAAAAAAGGTGGACCTATTACTAAAAAAGAGATGACATTGTAAAATGCATGAAAGAAATATATTAAGAATTATACAGCAATAAAGATAAAAAAAATCATCCCCTACAATTATCATACCTACTAAATTGCCTAGGATTTGAAATGAAGAAATGAGAATATACAATTAAATCTATACAAAAGGAAAAACTCCTGTTATCAATGGAATTATAATCCAATATCTTAAAAAAAGCAAGTGAAGAAATGAAATTATTGGTGAAGTTATATACCAAATATATAAATGATAAAGATGTACCAGATGATTGGAAAAATGAAAGTTAATAAAGAAGATATATTGAAATTACAAATCTATCAATCGTTCATCAGTTGTGTACAAATTTTTTATTAAGATAATTATTTTTCAGAGACAATTGAATTTAATCACCTAAATAAACAAGCTGGATTTAAAAGTTATTTTAGCACAATGGTTTATATTGAAGCATTTAGAAGGAGCCATGATTATGAATTACAATTATGCTTTGGATTTATAGATTATCAGATATTTGATTGTATAAGATTTTTTTTCAATGATTAAAGCATTAGATCATTAAGATAGAGACTCAGGATATTAATATATTCTGAAGAATATTTATCAAAATATCACAGCATTGATTCGATTACATAGTAGTAATGAAATGATTAACATTGAAGGGCATATGACAGGCGATTCTATATTTACAAAACATTATACAACAGTAAATGGAGATTATTTTAGGTATCTATATTTTACAGGTAATATAAGTGGTTTTGAAAATGATGCTTCAGAGTTTCTGTAAATATTGCAGGAATTATCAGATGAAAGTTGGATTAAAGATAAATGCTAAAGCACTTAAGAAAATAATGTCCTATGGATTTTTCATAAAATGAAAATAAAGGACTGATAATGATGGAATTAACAAAAGTTGACTACAAAACATAATGGATGAGATTAATCATAGAAATTAAACTGAATGGAATGCTTTTGATAGAAATGATAGCAAAAGAAAATATGCCTGTGTATGAAAAAGATTTTTAATAAATGTTACCTGTTTTACTTATGGATCTGAATCCTTAGATGCTTAACAGAAAAATAAACCAAAAACTTCAAGACCAATGATCAAAGTATGAAAGATAGATGTTATAAGTAACAAGGAGGAGTAAAAAACAAAAGATATGGGTGGAAGAACAAACATTACTGACATTATTGAAAGGATTATGAGACTGAAGTGAAACTGATGGACAGTTGAAATCTTAAACTGGATTCCAAAAAATTGTAAATGACTTAGAAACAGTCCATATGTGAGAATAATTGGACAAAATAAAGAAAAGTATGCTAGAGCAATGTGGTAGGGATCAGAGAAACTGGATTAACCATCATTCTATAATAGATTGACAATGGATTAAAAATAATGATTTACAATATATAAAAGTGTTGCGTTATCAATATGAACATAAAAGAATCCAAATATCTAAATGTATGCATAGTGTAATCCCCATTATACTACTAATCAAATATTTACAATACAATAAAATTTGGGATGAGAGATATAAAATTTTGAAATCTGCTTGGTTCATATATATGTATTGCAAACGTTTTATAATGAGTGTGTCCCTAGTCTTAACAAGCTTTCCAGAACATCCCTACCTCGACTGGTCTGGTTATAAACTGGTCGAGGATGATGTTTTAGAAAACTTCTATTAAAAAATATTGTATACGCTTTCATTATATAATCTTTTTGTATAAAGTATTAGCCATTAATTGTTTTAATATATGACAAACACTAAGTGTGTTTTATGAGTTTAGCTTCTGCTTAGATGGATAATATTATCTTATCCAGGTTGAAGAATTAATAATTATGAATTCAAAATCGGATTCTGACGTTTATTCACAAGCTAAGAACTGGTAGACTTATTTGAATTGAAATTTTATCTATGAACATCAATATCTTAAGGCATTTCAGATTTAAAAAAGACCTTAATTTTTGTTTCATAAAAACATGTCCGCGTTTTGTTTTTAAAAAAAACTCATAAATCTCATCAATATATACATATATCACATCTCCAACCTATTCTTAAATTAAACCAATAGAAAATTAGCAATCTTTGTCAAGGCCATACTCAGATAATAAACTGATAGTATTTTGCTACTATTCTATGATTTTATTTTACTATGAGATTTTATTTTAAGCATCATCTGGAGTGATATTATTTATATATGGTAACCAATTAGCTATGCGCACTTATGGTTTAATATATCTATACTAAATGAATTTAAAATAATGTGTTAATTTACCAAATGTGATGTGATGTGATGTATTATGGCTTCTCCTTAAATGAAGTCAAGAATATCTCAGCAATTATGTCCAGATAAACCTGTTAGCCACTTTATTTTCCATTCCCATTCTAAATTTACCCATAATCTGCTCTATCCCATTTCCACAACATAATCTTTGTCAATTCTATAACATTTATATCTAAATCCCCCCTTATCTTTTCCCAAACCCAGCATAAAAACCAATAATTCACTTTCTGTATAATCACTCTTTTCATATTTATTTTTCCACAACTTCATTATATGTGCCCTTTCTTGCTTTCAAACATTTACATTCAATTAACAAATGCCCTAATATTTTCAATTCCTTCCTTTAATTTTACAAAATAAATCACCCATATTTTTCCATTTATGTATATTCTTTTGTAGCTCAAGATCCCATTCGAGCCTTAAACAACCAACCACTACTTTCCTTGCTATTATCATATATTAACTCACACCTAATATTCTGTTTATTTCTATATATATTTAAACTCTTTTTTACTCTCCATACTATTTCTCCATCTCCCCATCTTTAATAAATTTATTCTTTTATCCCATTCCTTACTACTATAACACTCAATAATCCTCTTAACACAATCATCCCATCTTTTGTACAAATATACTGATATAAATTCTTTATCCAAATCTTTTGCATACCGCATTATCTTTTTCTCACCTATCTTGTTATTTGCCCTTTACTCATATACCTAATTAAATACATTTTAGCTATTACTTTTATTATCCATAAACTGCAATCTACCAAACATTTTCATTTTACTTTTTGCATCTATCATATGAAACCTTGACCATCCCACTTCTCCTTGAATTGCCTCCTTGCTGTCCATACTTCTGCATCCAATGCATATCTTCCCTACTTCCTTTGAAGCTTTTTCTAAGTAATCTAATATCTTTTTACTAACACTGCTATTCATCATTACCATATGTTAGAACCCTGCTACTGCAACTCCTTTCCATATAATTCTACTTCCATCATATTTATTATATGATAATACTGTTAATTTCTTTTATCAGTCCCTTTCTTTTCTTTTGCTTCATTTATCAATACTTTCTCCCATTCATCCAAATAATTTTTCTGATTGTTTAAAATAATTCCCAAATAACTATATCTATTCATACTTAACTTTATATCTCCCAATAAAAATTCTACATCTTCTCTTTCCTCAGTATTAACCATCATTATATTACTGATTTTTCTTCACTAAATTTAATCCCCATCTCTTTACCCACCTTTGCACATGTCCTCAACATAACTTCCATATCTTCTCTTTTTTCTGCACACAAAAACATACCATCCGCAAAAAAAGACCTGACAAAATATATACTCATATTACCTATTAACGTGTATCTCTATCCCCTTCCTAATCTTTCTTATTACTCTTTCCATTTCACTCAAACCCCCTTTATTAAATAGATGACCATAGACCATCCTTAAATATATTAAATTAATAGTTGAACTGCCACCTCTGAATTGTCATGTGGAATATCTTTTTAATATAGTTCATTTCTTACTATATTTTAGATCTTTTTTATGCAGAGTTATCATGAACAACAACCAAGAGAGCAGTCTTACATCAACCTGTATATTTTTAATATAAACTAATTTTCCAAGAGCAAATTAATTTTATAAGGAGTGGCGATCATTTCATTGATTTCTAAATGTCTTTTAATGGATTAAAATGAGAAGTTTGAGATTAAAATAGAGATTAAAATTAAATCATTTAGATTTTTGCAGATGATGTAGTTACATTTAAAAATAATGCTGAAGGGCTTCAGAAAATATTGCTAGAGTTATCAGGCGAAACTTAGAATGTAGGACCAAAGACATGTGTTAAAAGAGACTAAAGTAATCATTCAATTGAATTTCTCAAAAGATGACAATAAAGATCGATTGTATTGAGTTAGAAGAGGATTCAACAACTACATATATCTCAATCAGATTATTCCACTGTAGATGAAACATAATGAAAAAAATAATCTTAGAATTAAACTTGGTTGGAATACTTTTGGTAAAAATAACTTAATAATTAAAAGAAATATCCTATGTGTTTGCAAAGGGAAGATTTTTAATAAATGTACTATGAAATTTTATGCTTATGGATTTGAAACTTGGACTCTTAATAAAAGTAATACAGAGACATGAAACCACTCAAAGTAGAAGGAGAAGGCTTAAGCAAGAAAAGATTAAGGGTGATTATATATGGGCAAGAAACAAACAGGTATTATTGACTGTCAATCAAAAAGTTAAAAGACTGAAGTGGATAGGAAATGGACATATTAACTAGGTGATAATGAGTTAGACGGTTAAAATCTTAAATCAGACTCCAAGGGATTGCATAAAGAACCAGAAAGAGACCACATGTAAAATGGATGGATAAATTAAAGAAAATGTGAAAGGCTGATATGGAGAAGAGAGGCTAGAGATTGGAGATGGTTTGAACTGGGGAGACCTGCATCCTGCAGTGGATCGATAATGGTTAATATTGATGATTCTAAATGTAATGATAAATAATACTTTTAGACTGAATAGGAAGTATAAGGGTATGTGAATAATAACTAAATCTATGTTAAAATTAACTAAATCTATTTGAAATTTATTAGTTGAACTTCCTTCAAATTAATCATAATATTAAAAGTCTAAAGCTTAGTAAGAAAGGATCCATTTTCTACTGTAAAAAGGTTATTGGGCTAGTTCATTTATTGATTCAACAGACATGATATCACAGGGCTTTACGTTTATTCTACTCATAAAAGAGTATTATTTATCAGTTTATATATATATGATAAGCAAAAATACAGGATTAAACAACTTTCGCTAACGCATATATATTCATGTCCACAGATGGCGTCCTACCAAAAACACCTATCAAGCGTATATTTACGTTTTACATAAACGTCAGAGTAGTTAGTATTCACTATCTCTGACTATAGTTCCACTTTCAGATCATGTTTCAAACTTATTTGCTATCGTCTAATTGAAAAGACAAAAGGGGAACAAAGAAACTAGATCTAAATACAAACTCTGAGCGTTTATGAAGCAATTTTCTCTATTCAGCTTGCAAGCGTGAAATTTTTAGATACGTAATGTCTTCAAACTCAGCATAGCAAACCAGATAGCTCTCCTGGGTCTAAGAATCTCAGTTCATCATCACCACATAGTAGAAGCCTCTGTAATCTATAATAATTGCAGAGAGAGACCTCAAAGGTACATTTATGATAAACAAAAATGCAAGTTAAAAAACTTGCTAAACGCTTATCATGTATGTAACCAGTTGAAATTCTCTTAAAACACCTAGCAAGCGTATATTCCCGTTTACCATAAACGTCAGAGTGGTTTATGTTCACTATGTCTATTACTTTGAAGTTGATAAGGTGTTTTTGGTTGGAGCCATCTTTGTGGTTCTTTAATCTAAGCGTTAAGTGATTTTTTAACTTGCATTTTTGTTTTTTATCACTAATGTACTTTTACGAGGTCTTTCTTGCAATGATATAGATAGCTGAAGCTTCTACCTATGTGGTGATGCTGAACTGAGATCAGACTACCATATAGCTATCTGAGTTTGCTTATACTTTAGAGTTTGAAGGCATTACATGTATTAAAGTTCACACTACAAGCTGAGTAAAAGTGAATTTCCATGCGCGGCCTCAGAGTTCACATGGTCTGATCTAGTTTATTTATTCCTATCTTCCTCACTGGTGATGCCAAATAAGCGTCGAAATCTATGATCTGAAAAGTGGGATTATAGTTAGAGATAGTGGATTCTAACTTCTTCTGATGTATTTTATATAACTGATGTATACGTCTACTCATAAGGAATTTTTGGTGAGACAGTCATCTATAGGCCTCCTCTCAAATCCCATAACTTAGTAACTGATTACAACTTACATTTTGTTTATCATAAATACACTTTGCCTGAGGGTCTTTCTTTGCAGTGATATAGATTGCAGGGGCTTCACTATGTGGTGATGCTGAACTGAGATCAGACCCACTTAGCTATCTCCCAGTTTACTTTCTACTTAGGTTGAAGACATTCTGATGTCTAAAAAATTCACGCTTGCAAGCTGAATAGAAATTGTTTCATAAGCACTAGAGTTTGTGTTGAGATCTTGGTTTCCTTTGTTCCTGTCTTTCACTGGCGATAGCAAATAGCTTGAAATCATGATCTGAAAGTGGAATTATAGTTAGAGATAGTGAATACTAACTACTCCCAGCGTTTAATGTTAAAACGAAATAGACAGCTTGATGGGTGTTTTTGGTAGGACGCCATCTGTGGACATAAATACAAGCGTATGCAAGTTTTTAACTTGCATTTTTATTTATCATAAATGTACCTTTAGGGGTCTTTCTTGCATTGATATAGATTGCAGAGGCATCTACTATGTGATGATACTAGACTGGAGATCAGACCCATATAGCTATCTGGTTACTGCTATGCTGAGTTTTAGGGGACATTACGTGTTTAAAAGATTCACGCTTACTAGCTGAATAGAAATTGTTTGCATAAACGCTCAGAGTTTGTATTTAGATCTCGTTTCTTTATTCCTGCTTTCACTGATGATAGCAAATAGCTAGGAATCATGATCTGAAAGTGGAATTATAGTTAGAGATAGTGAATACTAACTACTCTGACGTTTATGTAATGCGAAATACTACGCTTGATAGGTGTTTTTGGTAGTACGGCCATATGTGGACATATATATCTATATATATGTATGCATGTAACCAATCAAATCTCAGATCTTCCCACAGCATCTAAGGACTGCAAACTATTTCCAAAAGTAAAATTTAGACCAGTTTTCTGCTTTTTTCACTTGATCCAAAAGTTTGAAATCACAAATTTCCCACTAGAAATAATTATCCAGCCTGATGAAGAAATATAATGTATTTACCTGTGTATTTGAGTTTAAAGTTTGGATTTATTCATAATCAGAGTAAAATATACATTAAGTAGCCCAATTTTTAACGGACATTATTGAAATATTTTTAAATATATGTTTGTGACCTAAAAACAGAACTCTATATCGTCTGTATCATCTGATCTGTGACCTTTCTTAATCCATGTATATATACCATGTGTTGATCTGAAGATTTTCCGCGGGTTGCATATACCAAAAGACATATTTTGCGGGTTCATCTGTGTTAAAAAAATTAAATATTGGTATACTGGCGTTTCAACTTGGTCACACAAGTTATTAAGTTGGGTGATAAAAGTAAGGTATATATATATTTTGTAGTGATGAGCTACAGCATACCACACCATCCAGTTATTTAAGACCCTCTACCAATTGGAGCCTCATAACCTATTTCCTTAACCAATAAATTGCTAAACAGAACTCTCATATTAACATTTTATTTCTTTCTAACATATACATGTGTATAAGCATCTTTTTATTTCTAAAGAAGTAATAAAAGCCAATAAATTAATAGGAAAACAGATAGGTGTATTAAAACTGGAATAAAGCATCTTAATATGTTAATAATTGGGGATAGACTATAAAAAACAACAACAACACCATGAACTTAAAAAAAATAAAAACAATAACTGAATTAAAATCACAGCTTATAGCAACCATTTATTGAGATGAAATTAAAATGAAGAAATGAAATTTAAAATATTTATAAATTATTATTTTTATTTATAGTCCCATTTATTTATATTACATCAGTTAAACAACAGGAATGTCAAGGTTAAAATTTTAATAAAACCACGACCTACAACAGCATGGTATTAAGTATTATAATTGTCTTCGACATTCGAAGATAGAACATTATTTTTTTTCTGCTTAAAAAATAAATTCGAATACAAAATGAATGTGCATGTTTTATTTAAATATATAAATATTTTTTAAAATATTAATCAAAATGATCAAACCTGAAAATTTAAAGCACGTTTAAGGGAAAGAAATAATTTGAAAGTAAGAAGATTTAAATTATTTGCTTATTAGACAAATTTTAGTTAAACTTACGAATTGCGTAATATTCAATAATTAATTGTTTTGATTAATAATGATATCATCATTGAAATCTTTGAGCAACAAATGAATCAATAAATATATATCATTTTTATATCATGATTGCTTGCTGAAAGTTTGTACCATGGGGTAGTAATACGTCATCAATAAAAGCCATGAAAGTTTAAAGATTTTGCCTGCCCATTTAGGAGAAACTTAAAAACCATCTTTGCTTTAAATAAAATGCCTAACAATCCAGGACAGGATAATTGGAGAACACTATTATTTCTTGACTCAGACAAGATATTGCTATCGGTCGTGGGAATAGAACTTTATCTCCATTCCTAGGAATTTATTTAGCAAATGAACAATTTTCAGCAGACTAATCGAACTTTAATTAACATAATGGAAAAAGTATTGTGAATTTTGTTTTATTATCTTGTCTATTGTAAATTTTATGTATTATTTTCGTTTCTACAAATGGAAGCTAATGTGTATAATTTTGGAGAAACTCTGTATGAGAAGTAATAAGAGGGGGGAATTAGATTTATATATATATCTATTTTTATCATCTATAATTGTATAAAGAATAAAAAAATTAATAGTTTTGACCTTCCCATCTGACTGACTTTTGACAACATATAGGAAATTGTGAGGTAAGAAATTTTAACATTATCTCATTAATTAATCTTATTTTTGCATTGCTTTTATAAGTCAATGATTTATAATCATTAATTTATGCAGACAACAAAGATTATTTTTTGTTGTTGTTATGTTTGTATACATATTTTAAATTAGCCAGCTAAAATCGAAATCACATATACATATTATAATTTTACATATTAGATTTGTTGTAAATAATTAGTCAAGTACATGAACCTACCATTGGGTTTAGGGCAAGAGTTTTATTTTTATTAATATCATTATAGATATCGATGTGGTAGAAATTCATCCTTGACAAAATAAATTACATGTATCAGATTTAATTGTTATTCATATTTTATATTTTTATTTGTTAATCAATAAATGTTTATATAATTCGTTATTTTAATCTGGTCTCTAACTCATCGTTGTTTCAATATCCACCATCAGCTTTATGGTTCTTCATTATTCACATACCCGTTATAAACATTATTATCTTATTTAGTTTTACACCTATTAATATTATTACTATGATAGAGGAAATTCATATACATATTTAAGTCATTTATTATAACTTTTTAACACATATATACTTATACTGCACATACATATTTTTTATATATCTTATGCTTAATTGATTTTTGGTAATTAATTATCATCTATATAGAGGGTGCAATAACTACTATTATTGTGAGATTCCTTCCCTGATAAGAGAGCTCAGGCAATTACTCCCCTGAATTGAATACTGTGGTATAACGTGGCTAGAAGGGGGTGAGAATTGGATGAACTGTCCCAAATTGTATCTAAGTTAATAAAAATAGATAGGGCTAGTCTATTGGAAGTATGTACAATCATAGGTTATGTATTTCATCACGTAATCACTTGCATTCTATCTGAAGACCCAAAGTTCCGACCATAGTAAGATGCGCTCCCCCTATCTCTTATGGAATCACCCAGCCCGTTACAATATATATATACCTTGTCTATACTAAATTTAATGAAATTATAAGAAGTAAAGCACAGACTGTCAAGCCCCTACATCTATGCACTCCATCTTATACCACTGATAGACATGACTACATACATGTGAGAAAGATAAATGATCTTCAATATATATATTTTTTGCAGAATCAGCATTCATCAGTTGTTCAAGATCACAATCTCTCACACATATATACATATTTCAATGCTCAGTTTATATTAAGATATTAAATTTTCAAACTTTAATGAACCAGTTTCAATCTCCACCCTTCAACTTTTCAGCCATCCATATCTTTGAAAATAGCTTGAAAGTCTGAGGTCAAGTCTATTATAATTACATTAAATTTAGTATAGATAATATATTAACATCTTTAATATCAATAGAAAACAATGCTTACAAAAATATAATTTAAAATGATAACTATATAAAACAAATACATATCTTAAAAGCAATATGAAATACCATTTGCAGTTTGGTGTATCACAAAATCAGATTGTGGCTGTTAACACATATTATGCAAAACTTTTTTAAAAAGATTAGACAAAAAAAAAAAGCACCCAAAAAATTAAAAAGTGATTGACTGACCAATTAATAAAGCCTACAGACAATAATAACTATAAGCATATTTTGAATATATAAAACGTTTTAGAAGTTACAAAAACAAAGTAAAATCATAGATTTTAGAATTGATTCCAATATATGAGTATTTTATATAATTAGATTATAAAAATAATTTAATCAGTAATGAAAAAATAATTAATAATTGATTTTTTTTATACATTATAAGACTTATTAGCTTATTAACTTATTCTTTTATCCAAGAAAGACTTCATGAGAAAAAATCCAGAAAATCTCTCTAATTGACTTGCTTTTACAGTAATCTTTTAAAATATTTTGCTAATTTTTTTAAATTAAGAAATTCACAAATATTTTAATCTGATATTTTAATGCCAGAATAAAATATAAAGATGTCATGATAATCAAAAATGCAATGAGTTCAAAGAATTTAAGATATGTCTTGATATTGTCATTCATTTTAATCAGATTTCATATGCTTTGTGAGATTATTTTGAGAAAGTTTTTAAAATGACTAAAAACTTGATTTTTTGTAAAGTTTATTAAGATTCATGATTAGTTTTGCACAATAATTCTGGTACTAAAAAGAAAAGGAAATATGATTACACATTTATATTATATGTTGAAACAGTAAGATTCGTATTCGAATCTTAAGTTTCACCTTTTTCTGTCTTCTCTCACTGACCGGTCTATCCCACCCAAATTTAAACTTTTGATATCGAGTTGTGTGTGTAACAATATTAAAAATGTATAAATATATGTAGAATTCAACATAAACACACACACATTTCGATCTCAAATTAAAGGCAATAAATACGGATAAAGTAATATAATTTAGATTTCTTTAGCTAAATAAATCTTGTGTAATATTAATCATTTATTTTGAATTTATAAAGTTCGTATTTATTGCTTAGTTTAAATTTCATTAAATAATAATTCTAACAAAATCTGATGCAATAATTAATTAAAATTAAAATAATTTTATTCCCTTTTGTCTTTGAAAATTTAAAAGCATCGGTCAGTGATAGATAATAAATTAATTATAGGAAAATTCCAAAAAAATGTAATTAACGAAGGTAAAAAAAAACAACAAAACAAACAATAGCACAGCAGATTTCTTTCTAATTAAAACCAGCAAAAGCATTGATTATCCTGAGGGCAAGATAAAGAAAACCTAAAAATATCTCAACAGAAAAAATTAAAAGATCAAGATAAAAAAAGGAGGCCATCTTGGACTTGCTGGAGACTTTCACTTGAATTTTAGCTTTGCTCTCGAGTGGAGAGTCTAAAATATCTTAAAATAAATTGATATTGCCAAGGTATGACTGAGTAAGCACCGAGATTATTCTCCATCGGGAGATGGCCCACCATATGCTGAACTTCACCTTGCCCATCGTAAAAACACCATAATGATCTGCTGCCTGAAATAAACAAGAAAGCCGCTGCTGTTAAAATCAATAAAAAAAACCCAAAGACAAGAAAGAAAACTGCTAATCACGAACAACCTACTATTAAACAAATGGACGAAAACCTCTTATAAAACAGGTACCTGTGTGTGTATTCCAAATTATAGAGTACTCTATTAAATAAGCTATAGCTCATCTCCTACTATTTGTCTAACTTCTAAATGTTAAAATTGTAATTTTGTGAACTAAAATTTGAGAATTAATGTAATCTGTAAATTTCTCGCATAATCTAGCTTACTTCCCTCTATCCTTCTTAGGTGTGTATTTCTCAAATCTACACTTTATTTATAAGTATCATTGAAATATTACCTTCTCATAATTGTCTTAGTTTTAAAGCTAAATCCATAATCGCTTGAACATTGAATGCGTGTCGAATTGTCATTAATATTTGCTTTATAAATAACTTAAATTTCATATAAATCGAGACGCATTCAAAGAATCAGTTATTGTAATGCAGGGTCTACTACGTCGTAACAGCTGGCATGCTCGCTGTAATAAGTCCCCCTTTTAGATATTTTTTTATTATTAAATTTTAATGAATAATTACGGAAATTTCATTTCTTTGAGAGTCACCAACTTTCTTTCAGTCAACGTTGATAATGGGGGCCGAGTTTGAAATCTAGTTAAATATTACCATAATCTTTTAGATCTTATACATGTGTTACATTTTGAAGCCACGATGGCTCATTCCACGCCGTGAATACTCCGGATTCTATAGGGTTGAATCAACCCCAGTCGTCCTACACAAGTGGACATAATAATGTTCCCGTAGGGCTTGACGACCGTCACGCAGCCAGCTGGCAAATTGCGACACGGACTGCTTGTCCCTGGTTATGCTCATGTGACACCTTACCTCTTCGGGTCAAGGCAGATATCAACCCGAAGCCCTTATAAACTTATTCATGGCATTGCAGTTTCAGTGCTGCCATTTTATATCGCCCTTCTAAAGCGTATCACGTGTTCCTTTATTTAGTTTATCATTCTCTATATCACTCCGCCTCGGCATTATCTTCATCATCCACTCTCAAATAAATGTTCGCCCTTAGTTGTAAAATAAATATTTTTATTAAATAAATGTATGTCCGCCACCACGGATGACTCTTGCAATGCAAAGTATAAAGCCCCTACAGTACGCATTAGAAATACTCACTCGGGAACCTTAGGTAGCTAGATTATGCCTTCATATAAATGAATGCTCTTTATAAATAAATGTACTTTTATATATAGTAAAATTGCCAATTAGCTATTGAAACTCTGAAAATAAAATATGATTAGTAACATTAATAATGTTTTTTTTATTAAATACGTAAATAAATAATTTTAACTGTACGTCTGTAGTCAAGTTTTCATTTATTCGATGCCCATTATATATATTTCCTCGATTATATATGTGAATTAATATTCGTTTGATTGTTGGCCAACTCGGAAACAATACCATGAATCTCGTGCATCTCCCTGACCACCGTGCCTAAAGAAGTGTTTACTTATGTCGCATCAGAGGCGTTGTTCCATAGATTGTAGTGTGGAACCGATAAACTATGTTCGAACTTGGTACCATGAGTGGCTTCGCTACTCGATGGTGCTGCTGTTCTGTGTGGTGGTCGAATTCTGCACTATGTTAACGAGATACACGTGTTTTGACTGTTACAATGTATATGTTTTATTTTAAAAATAAAAAGTAATAAGTTCTAGCATAAAATTATAAAAATTACACTGTTCTAATAACAACGTTACATTCTGTAAAGATATGTTGAGATATTTCAATAATTATTAAAAATTCCATATTTTAAAGCATAATTTGAGATATTTGTTTAAAGTTATTCAGGTTTTAAGACAAATTCCAATACAAAAAATTCTATTGAATTTTACAAAATTTATCTGCTCCACCCAATGTTTCTGTGGTGAAAATATTCTTTGTTCTCATTATAATCTTATTTTTTTCAATATTTGCAAAAAAGAAATATTTTTTCAAATTTATTTCATTTATAAATGTGAACTTCATTCACATTAAGTCATATTTATTAAATTCTGATAAATAGTAATAGTATAACATTGAAATTAAAAGTTGAAAGCTTATAAAAATCTCACCATTAAAACAATTAAATGTATCACAATGCAGAAGAGTTAATGAGTGGAATATTTTGTAATATTAGACATGGACATGAGGATTCATATATGTATGTTTATTTGATACCACTGGCAATTTATATATTTGTAAATTATAATTTAAACCATATTAAATCATTTGTTACCTTTTTTAATTTATGAAAATAATATTTATATAAATAATTTGATAAATATTAAAATCAGAATGATGTATTTTTCATAAAAGATTTTGTTTTAGAGTTAAAAAAATATAATGAAATTGCTGATTTTAGATTTTATCAATATATCTGTATTTTGCATGATTAGATTATGAAAATAACTTGGTTTGTAATGTAAAGATAATTAAAACTAATAATTGAAAATTTTATAACATGCATAGTATGTGAGCTATGTGCACACACACACACTTAAAGTTATTCACTATTTATATTTAAAATATTATAATATATACCAATTTGTTAATAAATAGAATATATTGTAGTGTTAGATATGCACAGGTGTAAATACATAAACATATTTATTTGATACCTAAAGACAATTTATATATTTTAAACTAAAATTTAAACCATATTAATTTTTTTAATCTATATTAAGTAAGATCTAATAATGTTTATAAGTAGTAAAATTCAGAATAATATTTTTATAATGTAGAAAAATTTAATTTTTTTTTTTAAGTGTCATAGCATCGGCCGGGATGTGAACCCGCAACCCGGGCAACTGCCTGCAATTGCAAAACAGTCGCGCTGACCTCTCAACCACCAACTCAAGACTTTTTTATTATTAACTTTTTTATTTTTTAATTAATTATCAAATTTATTAGTCATTATTAATCCAGTGAAATTATTTGATACTAGAGAATAATTTAAGTGTAAATTTTTTTTGTTCAGTTACTAGAATGCATGTGATCCCAATACTTTCTTAAGGCTAATGATATATGAATATATATTTGGGTCCGTGGACATCTATGTGATTACCTATAAAATTATTTAGATGGTACTAAGACACTAAAAGGCACCGTTAAACCTCACCCACTTTACATTATAGGTTATATGCTGATTATCAGTTGATTGGTGGTCAGTAAACTTAAGATATTAGATGGTCATGAGCATTTGTCCTTAAGATTTTTTAAATCATATGTTTAAAGAATGTGTGGTGGTGTGAAGGATACTAAATATATCTTTAAAAGAGATTACACCTAGAAATAAATGAAGTTGGAATAAAAACACATATATCAGTCTTTAATTGAGGTTAAAGATTATATCTAATCTAGAGATAATCTTTAATTTAATAAATAGTTAGTGGTAATTATTACTGTATATATTTAGAGTGGATCATGCTAAAATTGTGAGTTGGAATAGGTTTGACACTTGTCAATGAAAATGTAAAAATTTAAATATGATATGTGTCAAAAATGTATATAAAATTTGATTATTTAATGGTAAATAATTAATTTATAAATTTTAAAAAATAATAATGATGTAAAGGCAAAAAAAAAAAAAAGCAAAATTCTTGAAGATTGAATAAAATTTGTGACTATTGGAGTTTTTATACTTTCAGTATTGGCTTGAACATATGATGATGTTATGTGATTTCATGGAATGTTATGTCAGAAATTGAACCAATTCTGTTTTCAAGCTTTTATATTTACTAATTTCTAAAAGTCAAAGAAAAAAATGTTTAACTTTCAAGAGATTATTAATATTCATATAACTAGTATCAACTTCTAAGTGCCAAAATCTTTTCTCACAAAGATTATATATTTCAGCTTTATAGTGTTTAAATTGAGATACCTCTCCCATTTTGTTCCTGTTGCATTGTGTACCATATTGTCTTAAGATTGAATACGTTACATATCCCTGGATTACAGATCACAATCCATTATTTTAATTGTTAAAATACCAGAGTTAGATCTCTGGAGAAAGTGAATATATGGTTTTAATATATACATATAAATGAAATAAAATATTAATTATAGATTAATTATGTTTCCAGATGAAAAAGACTATGAAAATAACTGACAGTACATCTGTGATTAAATAATTATTTCTAAGATTAATAATCGCTATTAAAATTTTACTTCTTCATTATTACACATTTCTATTTAAAGCTTCAATTTTATCACAAATTCTTAAAACATATAAATAAAGACATCTGAAAAAACAAATGAACCTACAATGTAAAACATTTCATGATGAACAAGTTCTCCACCAGTTGACTTGGTCATAATCTCTTACACATATTTACATCATTTACTCAATATTAAATTAGTATACTTGTTAAAGTTTATATCTGAGCACATAATAATCTCTACTTTAATAAATGATTAGTAATAAGACTGTTAATTGGTTTAAATGATTGGTCCCAAAATTGTGACTGCAGGAAATTTGAAATTTATAAGTCAAAGTGAAGGTTGGCCAATTGCTAGATGATGAATATTTGAACAGTTTTCTATTTTATTGCACCTCTATCTAAGGAGATGTGCATACCCAATTGCTGATGAATATTAGATGGTCATCTGAGTTTTTCTATGGATCAGCTACTTTAAAAAAATTCCAAATATTTTGAAGAAAATTTTGTTTGGCCTGATTTCAAATCCCATATCAAAGGTATGGATATAGTTAGTATTATTATTTGATAATGTTATATATATTCAACATTATTTATCATCTTCAACTATTATCAATTAATTATAGGATGAAGGTCTCTCCAAGTTTAATCCAATTTCTCTGCCTTCTAACCCTTTTCTCCATATATCATCAGAAAACTTCTTTATATCATACATAGATATCCATGTGGTCTCTTTTCAGGTGTTTTACAATCTCTTGGAATCCAGTTTAAAATTTCAACTGTACATTTATTATCGTTCTAGCAATAAGTCCATCTCAATTCCATTTAATCTCTTTTTTTAAATGATGTCAATAATATCAGTTTGTTTCTTACTAATGTGTTTTATTTTTGATATTTTTTTGTTACTCATAACAGACATTTCTCCATACTTTAGTGAATAGATGGAAGTCTCTGTATTGCTTTTCAGTTAAGTGCCCAAGTCTCAGAACCATAAATAAGAACTGATAAAAATATCTTTTCAAATACATAGACATATTTCTTTTTTATGTTATTTCCATTAAAAGCACCTCATTTTAAATATTTTTTTACTCTGTTTATTGATTATGAAAATAAAAACTGCATTAATTGACATGGAATATCAACTTCTCCCTATAAAAAAATCAAATGACGTTACTAATTAGGATTGCATAAGCTTCTCTAGCATTTATAAGTGACAGAACAGGAACATGGCCCATGGTCATGCTTTATAGATAACTCTACTAGTTCACCAACACACATAATAGCTTATTAATTGCATCAAAAAATCTTTCAAGGATTTTTTTTAAGCAAATTGCTTAGTCATGGTGGAGTTGTTACAAGACACTCAATTCACATTGTGGGCATAATTAAAAATGCAAAGATAGGAGACAAGTTACTATGAATAAATAGGAGCATTTGTCACACATTGGGGGAAGTTGTTTTTTCCTTCTCATGCTCCTAACAATTTATTTTAATATTTCTTTTACAGTGAGAGAAACACGGACCTGAAATATAATAACTTCTGAACCAAAGTGCAATCTCTTATTTCTGGTCTTAAACTTCATGACTTCTCAAGCAACTAACATCTGAATTTTAGCTTGTATATTCAGCACATTTGTAAAGTGATGGTCACTGGAGTTAAAGGGTTCTGAATCAAAGCTCAACCTGTTGCTTCTGGTGTTCAAATGTTACATGACTTCTCAAGACATTAGTCATTAAATTTCAAACAATTTTAATGTCTATTGGTGCATCTTTATTTCAATGCCATTGTGTCACAACCCTCCACCGTCACAAACCACAATGTTCACTCATTAGGTGAACTAGAGACAACAAACATTCAAAAAATCAGAACCATACCTATTGTTCAATACCTTTCATTATACCATTGCCAAACAGGACTGGAAGTTATTTCTATCCATTTTTAGCCTTTTGTCTAAGGGTAAATAACAATGGCACTGCAGAATTTTTAATGATGTATCCCTCCTCTCATCTCCACCACATCTCAATCATCCACCAGCAGACAAACTCAGAACACCTCTTTTGTGAATAAACATCAGTTGTATGATTCACTATGATTATCACACACCTGAGTGTTTGTGTTCATGCCCATGTTTCAGTATAACATTCTCACAAAATGTAGAAACAGTTTTTATCCAATTTTGACCCCTTGTAGAAGGATAAATAATTATTGCATGGCAGAGATATTTTTTTAAGTATTTTTTATCAGTGTAACTTTTATTTCATCTTCACCATTGGTAACTATTCACCTGTACAGATACTCAGACAAATCCTACCTCATTACAAATGTATTATACAAGCAATGTTTGTTTGTCAATTGATTTAGAGATAGTAAACACTTGATTCCCAAGCCTATGGTGGCAGCCTGATATATTTTTATTACACAATTTCCTTTCAAGGTAGGGACAGGTTTTTATTATTTTCAACATCTTGTGGAAGAGTGAAAAATCATTGCGCAGCAGATATATTTTCAATTTTTGTTGTTTTTATCAATGCATCTCTCATTTGAACTACACCATATTGCAAAACATCCACTAGTGCAAAAATTCTGAACCCTGTCTCATCATCATCACCAATTCTATCATATTATAACCACCAACCAGTGCAGATACTTAGATCACTCTTTCATTGTATACATTTTGCAAAAAAAATTTGTTTGTCAGATGAAGTAGAGGAGTCAAAACCTGATTCTATATATTTGTGTTGCTATGTAATACAAAAAAAAAAAAACCAGTTGCACAAATTCTTGTTTATTTTCTTCTTTTATGTTTAAAGATGTCTTCAAAAGTTAATACATTAATATTCTCTACAACTATAAAATTATGTAATTGGTATCAATTAATTAATAATGTCTATTAATTTTCTTTATTTCAAAATGATCGACCCAATGATAAATATTACGTTCTTGATGAGTACTGCAGTGTCACATAGAGACATAGTACAGTTAATTGAACAGTACCAAATATTGTTTTCTTGAAGGTTTGTGATGATGGTGTTCTAGTTATATTTTTATATTGGACTATTTCCATCATCTAATATATGTATTTAATGTCTTTTAGAAAAATTTAACTTTATTTAAATATTCCAAATACATTCAACTGTTAGTAATAGCACATCAGACAGGTTAGTATATCCACAACATTTTGAGAGGTATTAGTCTCCCCTCTTCTTCAGGTGTTGCTTCAGACTGTTGCCTTTGGCAGGACGGCTCAGTTGGTTAAAGCATTTACCTTAAAATTCAAAACTCAAGAATCTAAGGACCCAGCTTCAAATCCCATGCTAGTACTGTCACTGGTTAGGCCAGAAACACCCAAAGAAGAGGGGAGAATAGTACCTCTCAAAATATGGTGCATTTACTAACCTGTTTGATGTGCTATTACTAAAAGTTGAATGTATTTGGAATATTTAAATAAAGTTAATTTTTTTAAAGACATTCAATACATAAATTAGATGATAGAAATAGTCCAACATAAATATACAACTAGTACCAAATATATATATATAAAAAATTCTTTATTTTTTAAAACTTGTACTTATTTTAGAAGAATCATATACTGCTTTTTTAAATAAAATTTATCTTACCCTTATGAACCATTCTACAGCCATTATCAAAGATTAGATACCTCTAATTATCTGGAAAATATAAATGTGAGGAAAAGGAAAGAAATAAAATAATTATTAAATGTTTATATATTTTTTTCATATGTCATAGCATCGGCCGGGACGCGAACCCACAACTGCAACCAACTATTTGTTTGCAAGGCGGTTGCGATAACCTCTCGGCTAACAACGCTTGACAATGTTTATATATTTCAGCATTTAATACAATCCTCCAGTGAAATCTAATAATCTAAAACAATAAAGACTTAAAGGATTATGGTACCACAAGATATAGATTTAATAGGCATATAAGGTTTTTTATTTAAAATATATTTGCCTTGTATCAAGATATATTCAAAGCAAATGTTTATTATCAAAATTAATTTTTTATATTTTAACACTTAATAATTGTAGATTGTATAGGGTGAGGTTATGGTGCTTGTGGGCATAATTAAAATTATAATTATAGTTATTAAAATTACTATTATTTTATTGTTTATTAACTCATGATTTATGTTTCTTTATGTCAAAAGTAAATTTGTTAATAATTACTGAGTAAAACGAATTACTTGATTCTATAATTAACAGAAGATTAGACATTAATCAGGGATAACAGAAAGAAGCTAATCAGGGCCAAAATGTGAATCAATAACTTGAATATTTCAGAGACTTTTGGTTGCACTAATTACAAAAACAAGCCGACATTATTTTTAAAAATGACATTTTATAATGTTATAATTTTCATGACGTGTACAGATTGCTGGAAAAAGAAAAGAGCTAAAAAAAAATAAGAAAAAGGTTAATATGAATTTTATATTTAGAACAGAAAATCTTTGCCAATATATTACTTAATTATAAAAAGGCAAATGTATGTCAATATAATTAAGAGTAATTAATTATATGCTGGACTAGTTCTATTTTCTAATGCCAATTGTTAAATATCTTTATAAAAATTCAAACTTCATTTAAACTTTTCAAATATATTTAACTGTTAATAATAGCACACGGATTAATATTCAATACATCGTTTTGAACAAAAATCCAGATTCAATTTCAATGCTCGTAAGGCCCTGGTTAGGACAGCAACATCTGAAACGAATAATATCACCCAAAAACGTTGTGTTAAATACTAATCTGTGTATAATTACTAATAGTTGAATATATTTGAAAAGTAAGTTTAAATTTTTCTCAAGATATTTAACATTTAATAATAAATATTGCAAATAATCCAATATATAATCACTATTAAAATATTGCTTTCACATTTTTTCGGGCAAATCCTATACAAATTTATATATATAATTTTGCGAAATCTATAATACAGCAGAAAAATAGACATAAAGATGGATGGTTAGATAGTTAGAGAAAATCATTAGAACTTTGACATATCTTAACTTGATCAAATTGAGTTACCTATTAACATGATTTACAATCTTTAGGCCACATTATATGCGTCATATATTTACGTAATTATTTTTTTTAATAATTTTAAAAAAAAACATGAATTATAATTAATTTTAAAAAACCAAGATAGTACTGTCACTGAAATATTAATTAATAGAAGGAATACTTATATAGCTTCATATACACAAAACTCTCCACATAGTAGTGCCACTCAGTGCAAGCCAGAGTAATCAATGGATGAAGAAGGTTTGTGCATAAAATCCCTATCTAGTGCCTATTCATCCAGTATGTTTCTGTGAAAAACAGCTTGTGTAAACATAAAGAATGGTGATCGTGTGATGTTTGATGGTTTACTAGCTTCTTATACAGAGAAAATATTGACAACATTAAGTATGTTCTTAATTCATTTTTTAATATTTTCTTCTTGAGAGTATTAGAACTATAGTTTAACAAGCTTTTCTTTTTTCATAAGTCAATGCGTTGACCGGGAAGCGAACCCAGGCCAGCTGCTTGGAAGGCTCTTTCGAATAAATAATATATTAAAATAATGAAAACAATTATTACAAAATTTTGTGTTTTTGTTAATACTTAAATTCTACATCTGGACATGCTCTTAGCAGTACAAATCTCATTTGATTTTATTAGCTTATTTCACCAGCATTACTTGAGCTAACCGAAATATGCGATTTAAAAACAAAAAGATTTTCATCGCATAATAAAAATTAGAAATGAGTTGTTTGTCAAAAAAAGAAAAAAAGATAAATTCAGAATTTATAAATTAAAAAAAAAAATGAATTCGAAATTAAATTTAATTTTTCTGTTAAAAGTAAAACGCAATCCTTTTTTTTTTTTTTAAGATATAGCTATGTTTGCATCTATGTGAGCAAGTTTTAATTTTTCTATTAAAAATAAAACGTAATATATATATATATATATTTGAGATATATAAATGTATGTGTGTTTTTTGAATATAAAAAAGTAGTCTTACTAAAACTATTTTTTAAAATAGTCAATATATATCTGTGTAAGCAAGTGTGCATATACTGTGTAAAGTAAAGGGCACACCCATCCACGTATCAAATGCTCCAAATATAAGTAGATTTAGTCTGGTCTTGACTCTTTGCTCAAGATAAAGTATTATTTAACCATAGCCTGAGGGAGATCATTTTTCCTACTTAATTACACGCAATAAATTGACTAAATGTGGGTTTGAAAATAGTTTAAAAATAATTCGCAATCTTAGTTAATTTTCGACGCTGTTTATAAAAATGACTAACGAGGGATAGGCACCGTAACTAACCAAATTAAGTTTGACCATATATATCCAAAATACATCTAAGTAATCAAGAATAGAGTTTTTAATAATATATATGATTTATTTTTTATTATAATAAAATTTGGTTCGCAACTGTTCCCCTCCATGATGGGGAATAAAAAATTGTGACACGCATAACAATTATTCACACACAAATTAAATTATTATGTGATTACAAAATAACATGTTTTCCTTGACACGTAAAAAAAATATAGTATATATATCAAATGAAGGAAAAAAGTAGTTAAATATATCTACAAATTCCATCAGATTTCCTTTAAACATTTATCAACATTGAAAGAAGCTCCTTCATTCTTTATTAAGATTTTTTTTTTTTGTTCTTTATGAATTAGTCACCGAGTGATGTAAACGAGCTAAATTAAAATTAAATAAAATCTAATTAAAACTCACTGATCCAATTAATAAGAATCATTTCGTACAAGAGCTTTTCCAAAAAAAAAAAAAAAAAAGAGTGAAAGGGGGGGGGGATCTTATATCTAAATATACATTTACTTAGTGGCAAAACTACAAATACTGTCTAAAATTAATCACTTTCGAGGCTACCATAAGAGGTTCTTTATCTAAATATTAATTATAAATACTGGAATCTATATTAAAAAATGGTATGATTAATTGCTCAGGGGGGGGGGGTCATGTGACATCGGCGCACACCTTAGTAGTTAGATTGAGTATTTGCCAGTTTCATTCAGTTAGTGCTCTGCGTGTTCAAGGTCCATCGACCATGGCTCAATTATCACTTCCGATGTTTAAGTCCTTATCAATTTTTCAGCAATAACTATTTTGAATATTATTATTCGGATAATGAACTCTTATTTAAGTATGCTATTTAGCTGTTTGCTGGACTTGGATTAGTACAAAGTTTGACGAAAATCCATTGATAGAAGTAGGTTAAAAATCAGTTGCAAGATTAGATACAAATAAAAAACAACAAATAAACAGAATTTCTAAGTAAAAAAAAAAAAGCGTTTGAAAATAGAGAACACAAAAAGCACAGGCAAAATTACTTATGAAGTAATATCTGCTTACAGTGCAGTAGGCGTTTGTTTTCCAATTACTGATTAGTAAATAGACATCTAGATATTATTAATAAATAATCAAATAGTTAGTTTCTTGGAAGGTCATATATTTGGCTACTGGATGGAACATTAGCTTTTGAGTCCATAATTTGCCACTGCAATAAGTCACAGTGGACATATGAATATTTTTGTTCAAGAAAAAAAACATGTAAGCTTTCATTAACCAGCATTTAACGACCCCAGATGATAATAGATGGACAATTGAAATTTTAAACTGGATTCCAAGAGATTGTAAAAGACCCAGAAAGAGGCCACATGTGAGATGGATGGATGAAATAAGAAAATGTGCAGGGGTGTTGTGGAGAAGAGAAGCTAAAGATCGGAGAAGATGGATTAAACTTGGAGAGACCTTCATCCTGCAGTGGATTGATAATGGTTGATGATGATGATGATGAACTACCCCAGAACTTTTTGTATACATACAAATCAAGAATTACAAATGACATAAATAAACACCTGGTTATTGTGACTCTGATTAATTAATAAAATAATATTACATGTGTGTTTGTATCAATCAATCAATAGTATTCTGATCCATGGACAATCTCAGAGAGTAGTCATATCACCAGTTCATCCATTCCCTCACTCCATGCCTTCATTGACCACCTCTTCAATTCCACATATGTCTTCCCATTTCTTATATCATCCAGTAATGTCAATCTTTTCTATTCTTCTTGTTTCCAACTCACCATTTCCGCGAAAACATCTTTCATTAAACTATATGTTTTTCTTAACATATGTCCAATCCAGTTACTATATGTATACATAATAACAATAAAAATAATAAATATAATAGTAATTAACTATTAAATATGGTCTTTCAATCTGCAAAAGTACTTACAGTTAATTTCTTAACCTGCCTCAACTGCCATTAAATTCAAAAAACAAAATGGAAGCAAATATCATCAACTCAAATCCCATGAATCCCAAATGTTAATGTTAGCAGTTTATCTATTAATTATATTCATTTTATTTCTATTTATTAACTTCTTAATTTTTCTTTTATTATGGTTTTTTTTCTTCATGAAGAATCTTAACACTTTCAATGTCAAACTTAAATTTATATTTATATGTCCTTTCATGATCCAAGAAAACTGAAGCAGTCATTAAATCATTATTTTTATTTTTTATACACTTTTATAACAATTCATGCTCCTTTAATCTTGCTTCAATATTGCACATTGATTCACCTGTATATGATAACCTACATTCACAAAAAATTTGATATTTAACATTATTTTCCTGCTTAACAGGTATGACATTTTTAGAATTATTCTCCAATTTATTAACATTATTTGTGACACAAAATGAAACATTAAACACATTCTTATATATATTCTTAAAAATTTTTAGTTGATCATTTGAAATACATGGAAAAATATCTATTTTTGCCTATCAATCTTCAACTCCTTTAAACCATTATAACTCTTTTTAAATTGACATAAAGTATTGTTAATCTGTTCCATCTTATAACCAACTTCAGGCAATTCCTTGGCAAATATCTCAATATTTTTTTTAATTTAAATATTTTTTGAATTTAACAGCAGTTGAGGCAGGTTAAGGAATTAATGGAAAGTATGCCTGCGGATTGAAAGACTGTATATAATAGTTAATTACTATTATATTTATTATTTTTATTGTTATTACAGTAGTTTTTTAATTAAGAATATTTTATTTGTAATATATATTCTAACCATGCCATTTGTACACTCACTTCCAGTCAATATATTATATAATAAAATGGGTTAGCTCAGTTACAGATTAGGTTTGGTTAAAAGCAAATAATTAATAAATAAAATATCCTGCATTAATATTAAAAACATTCTATCAAAATAATGAAAAGGTTCAGTTTATAAAATAAATCAATAAATATTTATTATTTCATGAGACTTGGAAGTGAAAATACAGATGACAAGAAAGATTACATTGAGTCAATATCCCACAGGATACTACCTCAATGGCATACGAACACTATCCCCCATATTACTATCTCAAATAAATAAACTTATAGTATTTTATGACTTTAATAACTCCTACTCATTAAGATTAAACTAATAATTAAATCTTAATATTTTATCTATTATAATTTATTTCAATAAAATCTCAGGTTCATAAAATTATTCTAAGATAATTAAATCACGGTAGTAAAACATGATAAGGGATTTTTATGTCATACTCTACTACACTTAAATCAATAATAATAATAAATAATAATAATATTCTTCATTGTATGAACTAATTTTATGTATCTTTTCTCTTCACTATAATCTTTTATTACCATAATAAAATAATAAAAATACTATAATATAATCTTTTATCATCATATAAGAACGTAATAAATATGTGGTAGTATTAGATAATCTGAAAAAATATATGTGTGGCAATTAATAGCATATAATTCGATGCACAATTATGATAATTAATTTATGACCATGGGATAATATAAAATGTGATTACTTAAATAAATAAATATCAAGAAAATATTCGAATTCTTAAAATAATTCTTTATTTATTGCTGTGCAAAAAAAAATATTATGTTTGATTTAGTGACTCGGTGTATCTCATGCAATGTAATAGGAAAAAGAAACAGTCTAAACACACAAATTTTTGAAAAAACAAATTGAACAAAGTTTTATAACACTAAAATAAAATAATTTATTTACAATATTTACACTGGATATTCTAAATTTGCACCGCTATACAATTTTTTTTATTGAACCTAGTTAAATCTTTATTATGACTTAAAGTAATAATAATAAAAACAATACAATTTTATTTATCTCTTTGAGATCAATCTTATGATAAAATTACATTTATTTAATACTTATTTATAACATATCGTATCTTTAACTAGCCTTCTTTTTTATTAAACATCTATTGAAACATAGTTCGGAAAAACAAAATAATAATAATAATTGAGAGCATGGATATTTTTCACTAGACAATTTCATTTTGCTATGTTAAAAGATATCATGTAAAATATCTACTGATAATTTATAATTAGATTGTGTGGATATCATTGTTCACTACACTATGTTTATTAAATATAATATATATCCCATTTAATATTACTCTAATACTATATAATTGTAATTACTGATATATTCCCTATTATTTAATAAATATAAGATTGTACATATGCTAATTGTTTATATCATTTTACTTTATAACATCATATCTTAAAAATATGCAATACTCATTTTAAACAAAATAAAGCATTTAAAAGTTATTTAACATTTTAAAGAGCAACTTTGCTTTATATACTTTATTCCTTTAAACTTTATATTTTATGATTCTTTTCTTTTGGATCCGTTGGATTTCAATTCCAATTTATACCAATTATACTTCTTCTTACAAGTAAATGAACTTATCTCATTCAAACGATAGCATATCTTAAACTCTAAATTATCTATTATTTCTTTTCAAATAGTTACTTTGGAAATCTAGATAGTGAATAGATGAGTAGGCCTTAGTGAAGAAAAACTAGAGTATAACTCATATATCGAAGAAAAATACCATGGCACAGTGTATCTATAAGAAATAGAGGCATGACCTATTCTGTCTAATGAGCTCCAATACTATTAATGATGTCAAGCTATTCCTTCAGCTTTATTGAAACATCAATACTTAAAGAAAATAGACACTGTCCATAAATAAATATACAATTACAGGGCTTTATTAACTGTATTGCATATCTAATCAGATTACTAAATACTATTCATATTCCCTTATTACATACTACCTTAATACCATCTCCTGGGTTTATGTTCACCATACTACTACCAAGCAACTATCTTATCATTATTTCCTAAAAGATTTATCACATCTTACATCGATAAATAACTAACTTGCATATTCAAAATAATAAACAAAATTCATTTATAATTAGAGTGATCTCACTACTCCACAAGAAAAGTCTGCTTTACTTTCTTATTTTATATTATAAACACATACAAACTGGTCATATAAATACTTTGAACATCTAATAATATGAGTTTTTTAAAAGAATCACATAAATATTCATCATTATGTTGTGTTATATTATTAGTATAAAATTATAGTATGCATATTCCCAAAATAAATCCTAATCTCATAATTTAAGTGTTGTACAAAATCCATTTACATATAATTAAACATTTATACTTCCACACATTATAATTCATAGGCAATCTGCAAAAAAGAAAAACAAAAAATATACATCATAAAATATACCAATATTCATTAACTATTACCAAGTGATATTGACTTGCCATCACTTTTGCAGTCTTCTTTTTTCATCAATTAGATACAACATTGCATACATGAAAACACAATCCATACTTTTACCTAAATGTTCTTATTAAAATTATTAAAATTATTTTACTATAAGATTCTAATATTATTAATAAATTAATATTCATGTTCCTACTCTTATAAACCAAAAAAATTACATTTTAAAAATAAATGAGTCAAAACTATATTTACTTATTCTTCAGCTGAGATGAAATTTTCTTTATAAAGTTCAAAATGTTTTTTATTTCCTCAAGAGTTTTTTTTTTTTAAATGTTATCTTCAAGAGTAATTCTACAACTCCCCCATTGCTATGACGATGAACAAGACAAACTGTTTCCTGTGGTGAGTGTTGTACTCCTTCCGGCTTGAAAACCTCAGATTTAAAAAAAATGAATAATAAAAAAAAATATTACTACTCTTAAAAATCTTGAAAAATTAAATGAAATAATCATCAATCTGTCCTGGAAAAGTTTTATAGAATAATAGTTTATGTTTCTATTGTCCAGAACAATGATTATTCAAATCATAACAAAATCATAACTTTTAAAATAATCCAGTGAAGTTACTATTCTGGAATATTCCATATCAGCATATTGATGCATCATGTCCTTTTAGCTTAGCTCGAACTATCTGGATAAACTTTTTGTGCAATATAAAATATTTTCCATAATTCCATACTTTCATTTATTCATGTATTTCTTTTCTTTTTAGATTTCTTCTTTTAGTAAAATTTATTACCATTTATTATCTACTTTCAGTGGTTTCATTATTATCTTAAAATTATCCATTTTTAAATAATTTTAGCAAAAAAAAAATGTGTATAACCCTCTATCATTCAGGTTTTATACATATGCTTTTCTAAATATTTCCTCAGTCTTTACTTAAAATAATTTCTTGCAAATATTTTAAATGTTTCCTTCAAAAAGGATATAACCAGTGATGATATCCAACTGGTTCGCACCGGTTCGTGTGAACCGGTTCTTAAAATTAAAAAAAAATTAGTGAACCGGTAGTTAAATTATCCGAAAATAAATTTTATTATTATCCTAAAAAAGAGTTGAATTAACAAATTACTTAATTATTTCCAACAATAATCTAGAACATTATTTGTATTTTTTTTGTTATATCTAATGTAAATGAACAGATTGGATTCAAAATGCTTTCCCCAGAATAATTCGACTATACGATATTGCGCTTGAAACGTGTGATATGCGCGATGAAATTTGAGTGATTAAGAATTATTCTGCAAGTAATAATTCACAACAGTTTTGTTTTAAGTAATTAAATCCATTATTTATCGCATTTCAAATTAGTTTCTTTAAAAGTATACAAATAAAAAGTGTTATTTTATTAGTGATAAAGGAACCCATATTTAATTTTTACACAAAGTAATAAATAAATTAACTATTAGTTTACTTACATTTAACAGAGGCGTTATTAAAATTAAAAATTTTAAATAAATTCGGCACAAATGTATTTATGTATTACCATAATTTTTTTAATGAAATTTACTCTTGCTGAAATTATTTTACTTTAAAGATAAAATAACTTCATTCAAAAGGACATATCATTGCGAAAATAAATAGTAACATAAAACCATTGTTCCAATGATTTTGTTATGCCGACGTTGTTTTAAATATTTATTTAACTTTTATTTTTTATTTAAATATTTTATTTCTTCACTTACATATTTATCATACAGGATTGTTTTTTATTTGATTAGTAAATTTAATGGATGATCAGCTATAGTAAGTTTATAGTACATTATTTTCATTTAGTTTGCTATATCTGGTTTAACAGTGTGTCTTTTTTTAACAATGAATTTAACATATTTTTTCTAGAATAACTTGTCAAGATGATAAATATATCAATACCTTTTGGCTCATCAAATGGCATGACTCGTTTTCAAATATTTCTTTTTCTTTTTTTAATTTTATTATTTTATTTCAGTTTTATGATTTGTTACCACTCATTTGTATTAAAAATCAATTAATTATTATTATTTTTTCTAGGGTTAATGTAACACTAGAATATAATATAAACCCTTCACAAGAAATGAAACAAAAATGCCAAACAATATCAGATTCCTTCATAAAAGATCCAAAAACTGATACAGAATCGAAAACGATAGTAAAGGATGATATTTTGAATCACGTTTTGTTTTCTGTTTCTTCTGATGCAACAGAAAATAATGTTGACAACACAAATAATAAGCTGTCCAATTCCAAAAGTACAAAAGATGCATATAAAATAAATGTAGATAGTGACCTTCCTGGCTGCTGGAATATGAAATAAGCCAATGAATTCAAAGAAAAATATTGTGGTTTACTTATTACTGGAAAAAAACTTGAGTGTGATAACTATATAAAAGTGAAGGCAGCTCATGTGTCAAAAGAATGGAGAAGTAATATTGTTCCAAGTGGAAAAAATAAAATGGTTCAACAAGCCTCTCTTCAAAAAAAAATAAAAATAAAGGAACACTTTTCATCAAAAGTACACCAGATATGCGTGATGCAATTGAAAGAAAGTGCAAAAAATGCAATTTTCAAATTCATAGACAAAGTTCATGAAACGTTTATGAGCTCCATCTGTAAAATTTTCAGTATGGTTTGCACTTTAGCAAAACGAAAAACGAAACTGACAGGTTTTTGATATTGAACATTTGATAGAATTATAAAAAAATAATGGATTAGATATGGGAGTGGGACTTCATTCTCAATTTCTGGCTGTCAAAATTGTCTAGCACATTGAAAAATACATTAAAAAGAAAGTGTTTAGAAAAATAATAGATCAGAATTTAAAGATATGTTTATAATTAATGAGGCATCAACAATATCATGCAAAACAGTCCTTATCATTTTTATTAAGGTTAAAGATGCAGATTTCTCAACAACAATTTTTGTAGATTTAGTAGAATTACAAAACAAAGATGCTGAAACCATTTACACTGCTCTACTACAAAATCTGCAATCAGTAGGAATTGATAATCCATATTTGAAGAATAATTTGATTGGATTTTGTTCAGATGGAGTAATTGTGATCCTGGGAAGGTGGTCAGAAGTGAATGTTAAAATAAAAAACCACTATCCTGAGATTATTATTTGGCATTGTTTGAGTCATCACCCTCAGCTTGTGCTGGAGGATTTTATCAAAGACATAAAGCAAATGAATCACTTTACAGCATTTATTAATGAAATATGTAAAATATTCCATCAGTGTAATAAAAAATAAATGGCATTGAATAAAATTTCAACCAATTTGGGAATTGGAAATTCTAAAAATTGTAGAGTTTTTGACTCAAGATGGGCAGCATGCTATCATAGATCAGCCTATCCAGCACTATATGATTTTTTTTCTACTAATAAAAAATTTTTCTGGAATGGCAAAACATCTTGCCAACAATTATTTTATGAGGTCTAGCTTTAAGAATCAATATTCTAGAAGAAATTGCTTTGTTGGTGGATGCTATTCAAGGAAGAAGTGTAAATATATTGCATGCTAAACAATTGATTAAGAAAACAATTAAAGAAGTTGAATATCTCAGAGAGAAGAGTAGTAGTTATGAAAAAATAATAAATGAAACTATCTCTTCTAAGGAATTCCTGGATATTAATTTTGTTGAAGACGACAAATTAGTGAATCTTCCCCATCAAAAATTACTGAATGTAGTGATAACAAATATGGAATTAAGATTAATGGATTGTAATATAGCATAAGTAATAATATTCAAGATAAAAATCATAAATCTATCAATTAGTTAAAAGTGTGAACCCAGATGTTTGGAATCTGGAAGAAGCTGTAGTTCTCTGGAAAGAATTTGAAGAGAAATTATCAGATTTTTACAAAGCATTTCACCATGAGATTTCAGTTAATGATTTCCGTGATTATGTTGAAAATGTTTTGAGAAATCACCAGAAACATGTTGTACATGAAACTATCCAAAGAACTAAAAATATAATTAAAACCAAGGCTGAATGAAGGTTTTCTGTGGTGAACACAATTTATTCAGATAAAAGAAATCACCTTGAAGTGAAAAATGTGGCAAATTCTTCTAGTAATAAATTGGATAAGTCTTCCATTAGATCACTGGGATTGCAGTGACTCAGTTCAAGTTTGGCCAAGAAATCACAATACAGCTGATGATGCTATAGTCAAAAAGCATCATCAACCTGAAGAGACATATGATGTGACTAGAATGTCACTATGGAAATATCTTGCCAAATAAATAAATTTTTTTCCCAATTATAAAAAGGGTTTAATTCTTTTTTAATTCCACAAGTGAGATTGCAAAGTACATCATAGTGTGTATGTGCACTGCAGCACTTTTTTGTGCATGGGGGGGGGGGTCATGCAAAATTTCTGAGAAGTTGTCAAAAATTTTGCGTATGAAACCAAGAAGTGATTTGCTTCCATGCTTAGAAAAAAGAAAAATAAACAGAATAGGTTCTTAAATACAACCTATTTTTAGAGAACAGGTTCTTGAAAATTTAGGATAGCATCACTGGATATAACATTAATTTCTGTAGCATTGTTTCCATCAATTATTATAAAATATACTTGTCATTTTTATCGATTAATCTTGGACAAGACTATATTGCTGTTATATAAAAATAATGCGTATTTTACTTTTAACCGGAAAATAGCTTTCCTATTAAGCTTCTTGTACAATGTCCATAATAATAATTTATTCACTGGAATAGTCCTCTGTGTTAATATTATTAATATTATACTTACAATTAATATATTTATCTTTAAAATTTCCATTACATACATGTTAATTATCGGCATTTCAAATTTTTATTGCTAAGTAGATTAAGTTTATGCATATTAAAATGAAGTTATTAAACTATTTTTATTTTACACTCTCTTTGCAAATGCTGTAAATAAATATCCTATTAGCTTTGCAAATAAATTGTATGAGAGCACTAAAAAATTGACTAAATAATAAAATTTAAAATTGCTATCTCTTTGATAGCTACTGATATGATCTCTGATACATTTGATCATCCTTAATACATTTTTAATCACCATTGATACCCCCCGTGCAATCGGTATTTATATTCTAGAAAATACGTCTTTCTATTGGTTGATTCTTACTTTTCGTTTGATACCAAATTTGCATAATGTTACAGACTTACACAATTAAATTTCAAAATAAAAAATATGATGTATTAAAACTTTAAAAATATTATTTAAAATATTACTTTTAAATCAATTATTACTTTACTAAAAATTAATTAAATATTTAAAAAGACTTTTCAAAAACAATATTTAATAATTTATTCCATCTTTAATATTTAATTTATCTATTTTATTTTAAAACAAAATATTTAACTTTGATCAGCTGCTTTCATCTTATAATCCTATTTAAAAAAATTTATACGATAGTTAACTTAATATTTAATATTTGCTTTTATGATAGGTAATAATTATATCCAATTCTAAATGCAATTTTAAAATATTTTGAACTTTACTAATCTAAATACTAGCAAGCATGTGTGTATAACCATATTATTATACAAGTCACATGACTGATATAACCTAGACAGATTATCCAATTTTTCTGTCTGGGAATAATAATAAATTGCTACACTTGTTGTATTAAATAAAATAATACAATAATACAAAATTTGGAATAATAATTTGGAAAATATAGAAATATAACTTTCACTACCATAAAGCTTACTTTTAAAATATATGATATTAATTATAATTATTAAATATAATTTATAGAAATAAATATAACATTTATTTAACTATAAGTTTTAAACTATTAAAATTGAACTTTTTAAACATACTTTAAATATTTATAGCTGCCTTATTTATTATGGCCAGCTTTTGCAACCATATGTAATTATATTTTTAACTTTACTTAACCATTTTAAGGTTATTCATTATAATTTTATGCATTACATATTTTTATTTAGCTTCAAATTGTATCTTTAAGATATTATTAATACAATATAATTAACACATAAAGAGAACATAACCTAAATTTTATTTTTTTTAATAATTTGCTGTGATGAGCTATTTCTGACCTATAGAAAAGGGCACAATATATATATTAAATTGATGTAAATATATTTTAAATTGATGTAAAATAATATTTGTTTTTATATAAAAAATAGACAGACAGGAAATTAAATAATCTCCCCATTGATTATGCACTCTGGAAAATTAATCTTGAAGATATAAAATGCCAAGAGGCACCTCACTGATGAAGGCCACAAGCCAGAAACTAGTCTGGGGATATTGGATGAGTAGGCACTAGATAGGAATTTTATGCACAAGCCTTCTGGCATCCATTGATTACTCTGGTTGGCACAGGGTGGCACTACTGTATGGAGAGAGTTTTGTCTTGTTTAAGGTTATCCAGTTGATAACCAAGATCATCTTTAGTCTGTTTATCCACAATACACAACTTCTCTATGTAAAATATTCAATTTTATGAAATCTATATAATTTATTTCAATGACCATGGTTTGTACTCATGTATATCCAGCATTCTAGACAATACATCAACATGACCAATTACTATTTCTGGCTTATATAAGTTCAAAATAATAAGATACTAGTATATTTATCCACTTGATAATCTATTGATTTATATCCACTAGATTATGTAATAGAGGTCTATGTTCAGTATAAATTTTGCTGGTAAAACTTTTAAACTGCAAATACTATTGTCAGGGCTTTTATATCCAGTTGTATATTGTTCTTTTCAGTTGCTGATAAAGTTTTGGAAGTATACTTAATTGGGTGATCTCCTCCATAGTTGCAATATGAAATAACTGCTCCAATTCTATTTACTCTTACTGTTAAATGTCATCTGCTTTCCCCAATCTCTGTGTTTTTATTTTCTATTCTTCAAGAATTTCTTACTAGTGTACTGGGCCATTTAGCTACAGATGACTTTCTTTTATTATACACAGATTCTGTTGAAGTGTTGGATTGTGCCAACCTGCTATATGTAGGGGTAACCTAACCACTACCAGCTGAATAAAATCAAATATTGCAATCAATAACAAACACTTAACACTGTGGTCATCATCATCATCATCAACCATTATCAATCCACTGCAGGATGAAGGTCTCTTCTAAGTTCAAACCATCTTTTCCAATCTTTAGTTACTCTTCTCCACATCTGCACTTTTTCTTATTTCATCCATCTATCTCACATGTGGTCTCTTTCTGGGTCTTTTACAATCTCTTGGAATCCAGTTTAAGATTTTAATTGTCCATCTATTATCATCGCTTGTAGCAATAAGTCCATCCCAACTCCACTTCAGTCCTTTAATTTTTTCAGTGAGGTAAATAACACCTGTTTGTTCCTTACCCATATATTGCATTTTCAATCTCTTCTTGTTACTCTTAATTTCCCCATACTTTTTTGAGTGGTCTAAAGTCTCTATATGGCTCTTCTATTAAGTGTCCAATGTCTCAGATCCATAAGTAAGAACTGGTAAAACAAATTTATTAAAAAACTTTATTTTCAAACACATAGGCATATTTCCTTTTAGTATCAAATTATTTTTACCAAAAGCATTCCAATCAAGTTTAATTCTATGATTAATTTCATCCATTATGTTTCCATCAGTATTAATAATCTGACCAAGATATTTGTAGCTGTTAACTTCTTCTAATTCATCATAATCAATCGTTATTTTCATATTTTGAGAAAATCCATTGAACATTACTTTAGTCTTTATAACATTTATCTTTAGTCCTACTTTCCTACTTTCATCTGATAATTCCTGCAATATTTCCTGCAACTCTCAGGCATTATTTGCAAAAACAACTACATCATCTGCAAAATTTAAATGACTTAAATAATCTCCATTTACTTTCATTCATAGCTGCCTTCCAAGCAGCTGGCCTGAGTTCACTTCCCAGTCAAGGCATTTGACATATAAAAAAAACAATATTAGATGATGAAAATAGTCCAACATATAATTACTGCTGAAATATTAACATCACACAATCGATATTACAATATCTGATAAAAAATTAAGATTTGTGATATTGCCTCAGGGATTTTTAACTCATGGATTCCATAAGTGAAATGCTGATTCGTTACTATATAATTATTATTTCGTATTTGTATTAAGAGACATTCAAGGAAAAATAATAATTGCATTAATAAAATAGGTGAATGATTTTAGTCTATTAAATATAATGTTATGTTTTTAATATAATATTCAATTGACTAAACACTTTGCTATTATTATTTACCCTTTCCTGCAGTTAACAGTTTCGATTGCCCCAACAATCTTCTTCAGAATGCTATATCTCCTAATCTCAACTGTTACAATCACATTTTAAAACTGTTAACTGCAGGAAAGGGTGGATAATAAAGCATTGTAAAAGTAGTAAAATGTTTGGTCAATTGAATATTATATGATATACATTGGGCTATGCAATAGGAAACAGTGGTTATTATACTTATTGAATGAATGTTATGTTTTAGAGTGAACATGCCTTCATATTGCTTTCATATATTGTTATATCCTATTCAGGAACAATTAAGTCCAAAAACATTACTATGGTAATTCATAAGATAGAACCCCAAAAATCATTCAAATACATTTGAACCTTTTAAATATCAATGTCAATCTATTTGTAAGATAAAAAATGATCAATTGTATCCGGCCTCCAACTTGTTATACAGCATAAATAAATGATTGATACTTTGAAAAGGCTGAAACTTAATATTAGTGGCGACTTTTGTTTTACAAAACCAGGCCAGCTTACTTACAGTTGCAACTATTAATTCAGATGAAATTCCAATTTTTTAGCGCGTTGCTAATAATTTTACGATTTCTCAAATTTGTAACAGTGACACTAAAACTATTTGTGGAAAAATACAACTCTGAAAATTATAATAACAGTTTCAAACTTGATTGTTCCATGAACAAATGTTATATATTTGAGGTGCTATAAAGTTATTTGTCAGCTAGTGAAACATTTGTTAGGATCTGTTGTTATAATTACAAGGAATTTGAACACAGACTTTCAAGCTCCCTTCAGCTATTCACTCCATCTTATATAACTGATACGGTTGGCCACAAGTATTTGACATGTGTAGGTTATATAAGATGAAGTGAATAGCTAAAAGAGCTTGAAAGTCTATATTCCAATCCCTGCCTTGTATTCAAAAATTTGTTATCATGCATAAATTTATTACACACAATAATAATCATTTATTTTTAAAATAATTATTTCAAATAAACTATAAATTTAGTACTTTTATCAAATTTGTTTGATAAAAGTCAGATCTGGAATTTTATTGATAAAACCCAAAGACACTACGTATGATTTATATAAGGATGCTCTGTAAGCTTATAAAAATATGATTAAGACAAAGATTGTCTCTAATTGAGAGAAAATATCAGAACAAACTGCAAAGAACTCCAATATCTTTTTGGCATGAAGAGTTTTCTGTAGATGTTAAAATTAAAATATTGACTAAGCAGATAAAGTAGTAGTAGTAGGAGGAGGAGAAGGATGGTTTATTGCAAGAGAGTTCTGAACAAGCTTGAATTCCATAAATGCCAAAACTGGAATCAATTGGAGAATATTAAGATCCAGAAACTGACACATTGCACTAAATCACGCAAGACAAAAAAAAATGATTGAAAGACATTAAAACTAATATTTGCCAAAAAAGTAAGATTTGTAATGAGACCACAGAGATTATTTAATACATGTGTTCCATTACCACTTAAGTGAAATATAGATTCACTAATACATAAATATCATTTAAGACACAGTTTCGTCGCAGTAATTGCACGTATGTTGAGAGATTGATCTACTTAATGTAACACGTTAAATTATTCTGAAACCTATTAATTTTACTTATCATATCTATAAATTTATGATATAGAAAAAAGAAAATTGTTTTTATAAATAACTATTCATTAATATTCTACCCTTTAAATGTTGGAATCATTAAAGTGATAATAAATATAATCAAATTGCGTTATTTTTCCGGAGTTGATAAGAAATTCGTTGAAAGGAACAAAACTAGATTGATCCAACACCAAGGACCTTAGCCTCCAGAATTTGACATTGTGATTGTACTAAATTGTGCAGGGCAAGAGAAGGCTATCTTTAAGTGCTACAGCCACTATATGAGAATACAGTTACAATCAAGTTAGCTATGGTAGAAAGTGTGAACAGAACAACAGATGGTCGCAATGCGGGGATCTGAATTTTCCAAGGATGCTATTATTTTACTAGACCGCACTAAACCACGCAGGGCAGCTATGGGAAAGATTAAAAATGAAGGAAAAAATAGAGCGAATGCTTTTTAATGAGGTAAGTATTTAACAAGCTTTTTTTTTTTTTAAATGAAGCAATTAATATATTGTGTTGTGTATGCATATATAGACAAAAAAATTCTCATTTGAAGAAGAAATTATTTTTGGCTAACTGCATAGTGATATTCGTTTACACATTGATGCGTTTTAATTGAAAGAATATGTTACTCGTTCAGTATTAGCTAAATTTAATCCCACTTACGATAATTGGATATGTTTATTTTTAAAAAGATTAATTAAAAGCAACATTGAAGATTAACTTCACGGTTTGTTTATTTATTATTTGAATGTTGTGAGATACTTCAACTAAAGTTCGCTCGGCATCTGCAGTGACTTAGTAACGCATAATTGACAGTGAAAATTAAATGTATATGGGGGGTGTAGTCCTTTACTAAAAGTAGATTAACAGTCTACTGTCATGTCATCTTCATCAATGCTCGCTTTCAACCATTTCCTAACCATAATTAACTGTAGCACATTATATTTATAGATTAATTACAAACTTCGGTGAGCCCTGTTTATAATATAAGTAGACCAAAGGTAGTTGGAATAACTAAGTGATCAATAGCGCTTTAATTTAATAATTGCATTTGGTCAATATCGGTGGAAGTTAGTCATTCACCACTCCTTTAAGCAATTTATTTTAAAATCTCAATATCTAAAGTCTTATTATTAGTCTTAATGTGCTCTTTATACCATTAAAAATATGTAAGTTTAGTTTGAATAATAATACATTTATTTATTTTAAAATGTTCGTATGTAACTAAAGTTATATATAATAAATCTTAAAACAAATGTATATATAGTCTTAAACATTACATCTTGTTTACGTTATAGAGTCAAGATGGCATTACTAAATTAATATTTTATTTTAATCATCATTATCCGAAATCATTTTCAAGCGATTATGGTCATTCCAACACCAAGAGAAAAAGAAATACATATTAAAAACGAATGTTAAAACGACTATATAAATCAATCCATGAAACATGAATATATCCATATATAGAACATGCGGCCCATTGACTTGCTTATTGGAGTCTTTTAACTTCCGATTAAAAAAAAACTAATCAATTGCTGCTTTTAAAAAATTGAAAAATAAAGAATTTTATAGCAGTGACCTAAGAACTGCAACTAATTTACTTACAGACAGAACTGTTATTTTACCTACTTTATAATAAGGAAATGCAATTTGGATATCCTCCTAACCAGAAGCGGCTTGAGAGCGGTTGCGACTAGTGCAACCGCACTAGGTCCTGCATTAATCAAATTCCCGCGTCTTCATGATTTACGCTTAACGAAGTAATTAAAAAAATATTTTATTACTTGCTGAACGTAATTGCGCTTTTTTTTTTTTTTTATTTCGGCCAAAATTCTGTATTTTGAAAACGCTATCAACAATTGTAGAAGCACTCGTTGTAACGTGTTGTCGATTTTTCAGCTACTTTATAGTATATATGCTTAAATATTTCACAGTGTTCTGGCCATGTTAATGTGAAAACAGCATATAATAAATAGTCTTCAATAGCAATTTTATCTATTGAATCAGAATTCGCAAGAAAATTTTCAAGGAAATAAAATATATTTTTTTTACATTATATATTTTTTGGCATTTAATAAAATTGCCCAAAGTTGTGTTTATAATTTATAAATAATTAATTATTTATATTTTATAAGGATCAATTTGTGCAATTTTATTATGAGTCAACAAAACAAAATGTACGTAATGCAAAAAAATATTATTTGATTGTCTTGAAATTTTTTTTTTAGCTAATGCTCATTCAAAATAATGAAAATGTTTGATCTGATTTATTATAATTGTAAAGCAATATATATATATAAACATTAAAAGCTTAAAGCTAAACTAGGCAATAAATAATCATAATCGCCCCAAATTCATAACTCAAATAGACTAACCAAGAAAATAAACTCTAAAACACTACCAATGGTTTCACTGCTACAAGCAGACTTCTCAAGTGAAAAGAACTACAAAATAACAACATATGTAAACTAAACATTACCCACAATTCCAGTTAACTGCTTCAGAATTATAAATTTTTAACCATAAAGATTATTTTAATTCTTTTTTTTAATTTCATTACTCTCAAAGAAGACAATTTTAGCTTCATCAAAATTAATACTGTGGTCTGAATCTTTTACATGGATATTATTAATTTTGATGAAGCTAAGGTCTTCTTTGAGAGTAATGAAATAAGAAGAATTAAAAATTTTTTATTATTAAAAATTTATGATTCTGAAGCAGTTAACTTATTTAAAAGTTTAATATTAAGGGTGGATAGAAGATAAGTGAAATCGTGGGTAATGTTTACTTTTTTAAATATGTTGTTATTTTGCAGTTTTTTACAATTGAGCTGTCTGCTTGTAGCAGTGAAACCATTGGTAGTGTTTTAGATTTTATTTTCCTGGCTAGTCGGATTGAGTTGTGAATTTGGTATAATTTTGAATATTCAAATAAAATAATTTCTTAAAAGTATATAAGCATATTTATCATGAGTAAAAACTCATCTCTCACATAAAATCACTGCTCTGGGCTTTTCTTTATCTTGGGCTGTTCTGCTCCTAACAAAAAGCATTAGTAAAGTTATTCATCACATGCTTCCAAGAAAAAAGATGATACATAAAATTTGTAGATTATGTCCAATTTGAAGTATTAAAAATTTCATAAATCCATTTTTTTTCAAATTAAAGTTATAAAAATATCAATATCTTTTGTAATTGTAATTCTCTATTGTTTATTGTAACTCTCCACTGTATTTTATCTTTAGTCATATTTACCCCGTGAAAACAAATATTAAAACAGGCCAAACTCTCTATATGTATTACCACTCAGTGTAAGCCAGAGTAATCAATGGATGCCAGAAGGCTTGTGCATAAAATCCCTATCTAATGCCTACTCATCCAATATCCCCAGACTAGTTTCTGGCTTGTGGCCTTCATCAGTGAAGAGCCTTGGATCTGAGAGTACTGCACCTAGATCCTGGCTTGCACTGAATGGCAATACATATTGAGAGGTTTGTCTGTTGCAGTAACAGTTATAAGCAAGGATAAGAAATGGTGACCATGTAATGTTTATTGGATGAAAACAAATATATTGTACTTCTTTTATGTCTTTGGAATATATTATAAATGGAACCTGCCAACTCTTACAAAAACCATGTTCAACTTAGGAAATTCCATAATTTCATTCATTTCACATGTCCAACCCAACAAAGGTATGATTTTACAGTAATGGACTCTATGATATAACATCCAGCAAGTTGAAGAAAATATTAATTAGTCTTACAATCTTGCCATCATATTTTTAGGATTTTACAGTTTCCCTAAATGTAATTTTTTTAAAATGCTTTTATATTATGTGGATGAGGAAACCAAATTTCATTTCCATACCATGAATGAAGTAAAATAACTGTTGCATCTGCAACTTATTTAATTGCAGTAGTTATGCTACTGTGATGAAATGCTTTTATTTGTTACTAAAAGCAGCAGCATATTAAGATTTTTGCTACATTTTAACATCTAAATATGCCATTATGCTTAAACAGGCATAATGACATTTAATTTGACATATATTCTCAAAATGATGACTATCAAAAATTATAGTATCAGAAATATATGTTACTCATGACATTTTAATGAACATAATCTCATACATGAGGGCTAAGTTTACACTAAAACTATCCAGAATGTAATTAACATAACAAACCTGATTGAGTTAAATCACAATCTTGACATAAATAAAAGCAGATGCTGGTATCGTCGGTGGATGTTATATGTGGAACAAAACACAATGTGATGTTAACAATATTCTATTTTTGTAGAAAGAGAATATAAACAAGACAATCTTAAAACACTAGTATACCTGGTCTCGTTTTATGCGGATTATTTTAATGCGATTTTGAAGTTATGTGATTCGTGTTTCTTCTTAATATCTTTCATACTTCACTATATTTATTAGATATCAAGAAATTTAAATTACTAATAACTTATTTTGACTTGAAATCCTTTTTTTCTTTCAAAAATATAACGTTATATTAGCAGCTAACGTGAATATGGCCTGAAGCTGCATTTAGAATATTAGCTTCTATGTAATAACCTACTTATACTAATGAGTAAATAATAATAATAGATTTATATTTACATATAAAAATATCGCAATAAATAGTCAAAAATTTTAAACATTTAAAATGTATTTTGTTAATTATAACAGAAATAAATAATTTTTTAGATTTTTAAAATAAATAATAACGAAGATTTTATTGATTTTATAAAATGAAAATAATCTTTCTAATGATAATCTATAATCTTTTTGTTTTGATTACAATCTCATTTTTTTAATATAAAAACAAAAAATCATTAACACAGTTCAAGACTGAAAGTGGCGCTAGTTGTATGTCACATGACGAATCTGATTTCTTAACATTTCCCAAACGAACGCATATTGTCAAATAGTCAAACAACTGCTAATGATTAAAATATGTATGAAAAAATGAAAAACTAAATACTGTAGTTAATAAAAAAAGTTTGTTTTGTATTTTTTTTCTTCAAATATTTGGAATTTTTTATTGTCATACTTTATTTCTTTATTTTTTTAATGCGAATTTTAAAGTAATTTTTCCTTCTTGCTTTGCTTTTATGCGATTTCTAAAAATTACAACCCCTATCCCCATTTTTCAAGGTAAGTTAAATCTATTTTTGTGCGATTTCTTTTGTGCGTGTTTTTTGAGGAACCTATCTACTGCATAAAATGAGATCCAGGTGTATATACAAATGTTTGGTGAATAGCATAAAAGATTTGATATAGAGAAAAAGTCTAATAAAGTCACCAGCCACTTTATAGATTTCTTTAAGAATTTGATGTGGTTTAGTCCTATGGCAGAGTAATGAACTCATGAGAAAAAGGTTTCTTCCTCAATTGTCAGCTGAATAAAGCTTAAAAAAATCAGTATTGTCACTTGAATGGAATTGTGTATTCACCTCATCACTTGGATACTCAAATATCATATGACTTCCCAAGAAACTACCCATATAATTATTTACTTTTTATGGTGCCTTATAAATGGTTCATAAACATTTAACAGATACTGACAAGTGAATTAAATAACAAATCTGTATTAAATTCAAATTAAGCTCAGAATTTGTTTATGAAGTCAAATAATTGTATTAAGTGATTACTAGGTAATTCCAAGGTAAGTATACACACACAAGTGTCATTTAAAATTTTTATAATACTTAACACTTACAAAGAAATTTATAGTTGATTGTTCTAGTCTGGAAGCTGTCATTAAAAGCTAAAGATGGGAAGTTTGTATATAAGTATTCTAATAATGGATAAAACCATTAAAATCAAAGTATATTTGGGAAATAATATGATCATGACACAGTTCATGTTATGTGGATGATTTTAGAGATTTCTTAATGCTAAATATCATTCAGAGATATCTAAATTACTGCATCAAGGGACCAAGGTGTGGTTCATATAAACAAAAGGACAGCTCGGTTAAGATATCAAAGACTATTTGAGAATTGTTTCTAGAATCTCTTTTTCTGAGATCCTCAATCATTATTATTTTCATTTAGTCAAATTTTTGATTTTGTAAACCAGCATCACCAATGTTTTTATTTTTTTGTAAATTTTACAATAACCTGTCTTTTCTGAAAATGATAGTTTTTCATACTATTACTAATGGGATTGATTAATCATACCATAAATTATACTTTTGTTGCATAGGTTTTGCTTTTGTAGTTCATTCCCTTTTTATCAATTATTGAACTTTTGCAGAGTAAAAAATGATATAATATATATAATCTGTAATATTCTACACAGAGGCAAAACTGTCCATACAGTAGCACCACTCAGTGCAAGTGAGAGTAATCAATGGATACAGGAAGATATGTGCATAAAATCGATATCTAGTGACTACTTGTCCAATATCTCCAGACTAGTTTCTAGCTTGTAGCTTTCATCAGTGAGGAGCCTTGGATCTGAAAGCACAACACCTAGATCTTAGCATCTAACATAACTCTCCAGCAACCACCTTTTATCTTATTAGCTAACTAATAATTCAAGACTTCTCACTTCTGAAAGCCATAACCTACAAACTAGTTTGGTGATATTGGATGAGTAGACCCTAGATAGGGATTTTATGTATAACCATTACTCTTGCTTGCACTGAGTGGTACTACTGTCTGTGTTAAACAGCTTGTGTAAGGTTAAAAAATGGTGATCATGTGATGTTTAGTGCATGTAATATTGTATTTTAATTGAACTATTATCTGAGCTTTGCTGATTGGATACAAATTCCTTTCACACTATTTACTTTATATTTGTATTTTTACTTTGCATTTTTCACTCCCTCAGTAAAATTTATTTTCTGATCAATCAGCAATGATTAAGGGAAGTGAATAAGAGAATGATTTCATGTTTCTAAAACATTTTATTACCATTATACACAAAGTAGTTTGTGAATTAAAATGGAACATTAAGAGAGGACAATAAGATTTAAATCACCTTAGACTTTGCAGTTGATGTGATTGTTTCATCTTAAGAAATTTATTGTTTTCTAATTATTGTTTAAAGATTACAATGAATATTCTAAATAGGGAATATATAAGTGGGGCCAATGTCTAGAAGACCCTAATGATAGGTTGATTTCAGTTGTTGCTGACTTCATTTCATGTATATTTTGTACCTAGGCCGCAGTTTTGTCTTAATGCAGTGTTGGTGAGTTTGTTCTGTGGAGAGCTTTCTAGAGTGGTTGTGGGACATGAAATAAGTTCCATGTGTTCTCACATCTTCTTTTGGTGGATAGCATTTGGTCTCTATTATTCATTTTAAAAAGTTTTTGAGTAAAAAAGGTGTTTCATCTAGGTTGGGTAAAGTGAAGATCTTCATACATCTGACTGTCCATAGAGTGTGTGTTAGATATATGGACAGTCAGATCACTGCAGTTGATTGCAAGTAATAATTCAGAGCTCCAGGAAATGTTGCAAGAGTTATTATCAGATAAAAGTAAGAAAATAAGACAAAATATATATGCCAAAAAAGATTAAAATAATGTTCTACAGATTTTCTTAAAAGAAAAAAATAATAATTGGTAATAATGAATTAGAAAAACCTAACAAATCCTTTGGTCAGATTATTAATAGGGACGAAAACATAATGGATGAAATTAATCACAGAATTAAACTTGGATGGATTACTTTGAATAGAAGTAACTTAATAACAATAGGAAATATGTCTGTGTTTGAAAATAAATATTTTTTAATAAATGTATTTGATCTGTTTTTTTTATTGATTTGTGATTTGCATACTTAACAGTAGAGTAAGATAAAGATTTCAGACAATTCAACAAATTTTGGAGAGATATATATTAGGATAACAAGAAGAGCTCAGAAATTAAAAACATGGTGAAGAAAACAAACATGTATTACGAATATCATAAAAAAATAAAAGACTGAAATGGAACGCTTCTGGACACAGACATCTTAAATCTTAAACAAGATCCAAGAAATTGTAAAAGACTTAGAAAGATACCTGAGGTGAGACGAATCATTGAAATAAGAGAGTTTGCTGATGTAATGTGGAAAAGAGAGGCTAAAAAGTAGAAAAAATCAATTAAACCCGAAGAGGCATTCATTATAGGTAAAAATTATGGTGATTATCTCCTGATAATATTTAATAAACTTTTGTTTTGTGTACTTTAATAATGGATTGTTTCCATCAATAAACAATTATTTTATTTCTATAATAAAAGTTACATATATATATTTTAATTATTGAAAATGTGATCATTTTTAACGAGCTATCTTTATTCTACTAAAAAAAAAATAAACAAAAAACAATATAAGTATATGTTTCTTGTTTATACGTTTTATATATGGTTTATGTATAAAATGTATAGTTGAGTAATAATATTTTTAAAATATAGATATTGAAATTAAAGTAATTTATATATTTTATACATCAAGATAAAAATATATATTGAAATTAAAGTCATTTATATATCCCATACATCAAGATAAAGATTAAAAAATTAATATGTATGAAAACTGACAAAATGTTATTTGTCCTATTGGCTATTGAAACTTGGATTAGATGGCAGATCGGAAATAGGAAAATCAGATTTGCTGCAAAAAAAAGTATAGCTAAATTATTTTCTGCTTTTTTAACTGAGTGAAGATATTTATTTAAAAAACAACCAAAGTAACTCAATAAAAATAAAAATAGAATAAAAAACTTTTTAAAATAATTTTTAAATAATTGATTGGTTTTAATCTGTTTAGTAAAAAAAAAGTGAAACAATAAATAATAGATTTATTTTTTAACATAAGATGTAGTCATTTTTAGCTCAATGTATTCTGGTTTATATTAGACTAACATCAATAATATCAAACCTTAGATTCCAAATCTTCAAAGAATTAATGTCAATAAATTTATTATGTCTCAAGTGCTGGTTGTGATATGAATCTGATATCTTTTAATTAGCAGATGTTTTTAAAAAACAGTTTTTACACTATGATATTTTAAAATTAAAAAAAAATAAATTCTTTTTACACATAGCAAAATCATGAGATAAGCTGTATCAATCAATATATAGTACTTCAATGATTTGCTATCCAAAAAAATGTAAAAAAAAAAAACAATTTGTAAATTTAAGATATTTTTATCTTATGACAGTATCCACTTTTCCATCTCTCAGTGCTGTTATTCATCATCATCATCATCATCATCAACCATTATCAATCCACTGCAGGATGAAGGTCTCTCCAAGTTTAATCCATCTTCTCCAATCTTTAGCTTCTCTTTTCCACAACACCCCTGCACATTTTCTTATTTCATCCATCCATCTCACATGTGGTCTCTTTCTGGGTCTTTTAAAATCTCTTGGAATCCAGTTTAAAATTTCAATTGTCCATCTATTATCATTTCTTCTAGCAATATGTCCAGCCCAACTCCATTTCAATCTTTTAATTTTTTCAATAAGGTCAGTAACACCTGTTTGTTGTCTTACCTATACATTGCGTTTTCGATCTCTTCTTGTTACTCCCAACATACATCTCTCCATACTCCTTTGAGTGGTCTGAAGTCTCTGTATTGCTCTTCTATTAAGTGTCCAAGTCTCAGATCCATAAGTAAGAACTGGTAAAACACATTTGTTAAAAACCATTCTTTTCAAACACATAGGCATATTTCCTTTTAGTATCAAGTTATTTCTACCAAAAGCACTCCAACCAAGTTTAATTCTATGGTTAATTTCCTCCATTATGTTTCCATCTGTATTAATAATCTGACCTAGGTATTTGTAACTGTTAACTTCTTCTAATTCTTCATAATCAATCTTTATTTTCGTATTTTGAGCAAATTGATTAAACATTACTTTAGTCTTTTTAACATTTATCTTTAGTCCTACTTTTCTACTTTCATCTGCTAACTCCTGCAACATTTCCTGCAGCTCTGAAGCATTATTTGCAAAAACAACTACATCATCTGCAAAAGCTAAATGACTTAAATACTCTCCATTTACTTTCATTCCTTTAGTTTCTCATTTTAACCCACAAAATATTTCTTGCAGCACTGCAGTAAAAAGTTTTGGAGATATGGAGTCACCTTGCCTTACACCTTTCTCAATGTTGATTTTTCCAGTATCATTATGTAATCTAATTGTTGCTGTTGCATTTTTATAAGTATTCTTTAAAATATTACAATATCCTGGATCTATATCTTGATGATCCAATGCTTTAATCACTGAAGAAATGTGTATAGAATCGAATGCCTTTTCATAATCTACAAATCCAAAACATAATGACAACTCATATTCATTTGTCCTTTCTATGACTTCTCTCAATACCTGGATATGATCTATTGTACTAAAACCACTTTTAAATCCAGCTTGTTCTCTTGGTTGGTGGAAATCCAAAGTTCTCTGGAGACGAGTTGTAATTATCTTGGTAAAAATTTTATATAAAACTGATAAAAGGCTGATAAGCTGTTATTAACCCTTATGAAATCTGACAATTTCTTTTGTTCCACCTGGTGAGAATTTTTGAAAATCCTCAACTTTTCACTACTGCACAAAATCTTTATTTTATACAAAAACTCAATAAGTTGGACTTGATTTCTTTTTAATTTACATTTATAAATGAATAAAATTCTAAAAATAAATTAATTTGACCTTTTTACTTATTTAAAAACTGATTTATTAATCAGCACAATGTTCTAACCATCATCAAAATAAGTTAGACTAAACATCATTCACAAAATGAATATTTTTTAAAAAAAAATTTGAAAATGTAAACAAACAAAGATAGATTTATAATAAATCTATCAAATTCTGCTTTAAAATCTGATATTTACTTTATTTAAATTACAACATTTGTAAAGATTTTAACACCATGTCAATTCTGACAGATAATGATGTAATATTTACCATAATTTTCTTTCATTATATTATGGTTAAATGTATTAACTTCTGATTTTAAAAATAAAAAGATAAATGAATAAATTGAAAATTTATATATACAGTATATATATTTCTTTTTGTCATAAACAATAATCAACCAATTAGTGTGCAAAATAATCAATAGTATTAAATTTTATTCCAAAATCTTTGCATGGAAACTAGACCAGAAGGAAGTTAACACTTTCTGGGCATTTTCTTTTGTTGCAAACAGTAGAGAATGCCTTAGATCTAAGTCAAATGTCTATAACATATTAATGTCTACAGATTTGTTTTAAATTAAAATATCAATAAAAACAATCCTACTGAAACTGTTCACTAATATCACTGTGCCTACAATTATATAAATCAATGACTGAAAAATTTCTTTTTGAGAGCCTAGAACATTCATTTATATAGACATAGCATGGCTATTTACCATAATATTGCCAAAAATTACATTAATAGTTTTATTGTATTATCTTATAATTCGTTGTCTTTGTAATATCCGCACTTACGACTGTGCCAAGGTTATAACTGCAAGTCATACTGTGCGGTCAGCAAATAACGTTATACAATTCCCACGCTGTTCTTTCTTAACGAAGCTCTCCAATGAATGCCTTGCTCTGCAACGAATGCCCTTCTCTGCAATTAATGCCCTTCTCTGCAACTAATGCTCTTCTTGCAACTAACGCTCTTCTTGCAACTAATGCTCTTGCAACTAATGCTCTTCTTGCAACTAATGCTCTTCTTGCAACTAATGCTCTTCTTGCAACTAATGCTCTTCTTGCAACTAATGCTCTTCTTGCAACTAATGCTCTTCTCTGCTGCGGTGTCTTTCAGCTACACCCGTGAACTACATTTTCACTGGGTGTGCTAGTCATTTACCGCCAGCATTGACACGAGATATCTTTGCTGATGTTAAACAGACGTCTCTCCAATACTGCTCGCTACTCACTACTGCGTGACTGCTCTCTACTGGAGTTGTCCTCTAATTCCTGCTAGATGTTACAGTCTTCTATTCGCTCTCTGACAACTGCAACGATCTCAATCAATGCACTGACCAATAAGGTAATGTCTCTTATCTAGAAGCATTTGTAATTAGCAAATACTTCTAGGAATTGTTGATCGCCATTACGTCAATGCACTAATTAAATTCCTCAGCTATCAGAGCGTGATCTAAAAACAGCCTTACGAATAAATTCTAGTTTTTCTGGAGTGCACAAAAATGTCTGCCATTTTTACAAACACTACAGTCTTAACCAGGAGTTTATCCAGATTAAGTCTTGTTTCCATGTGAAGATTATTGGTTTCACAAACTACTGATTATTACTTGGAGGATGAGATGTGAGCAGTCTGTTATCCATCCGCCCATTCATTGCATCCAAAATATATACTCCTGTGACATTTTTTTAACACTGGCATGTGGCACATACAGATGACAGCGGGAGCACATCCACAACAACAGAAATAGTTCAAAACTATTTACAATAGTGTGATAATATTTAGTCTTATTGGAAGTAATTTTTGAATTAAATCCACACAGTAATAAGAAGTTATGTCATCACATTGTCATCATTTCCTATGCTTACACAAATTGTTAAAACAGTAACAAACTCTCCATACAATAGTGCCACACAGTGAAAGCTACAAGGCACTAAATAAAGATTTTGTACACAAATCTTTTTGCATCCATTGATTACTAAGGCTTCCACTGCATGACACTACTGTATGAAGAGTTTGATCTATTTTTAATAACTTATGTCATTGTTTGATCGCATGATAGAATAATAGTTCAAAGATATTTACAATACCATATACAATATTTTGTCTTATTGAATTACGTATGAATGCTATTTGTCTCATATTTAACAAATTAACCAAAAAAAATTAATGAGTTACGAAAATACAATCATACTGTTTTTAAATATATATACTATAAAATATGCATTGTAAAAATTATCTAAATAAATCATTGTATTGCAATTATTATTGTGGTTATTTTTTACATTTTAACTTTTATACTTAATGAGAGATTAGAATATTTAACTTATTAGACAGAAGCTAAATTCTCCTTACTGTAGCGCCACGAATGCAAGCCAAAGTAATTAATGGATGCAAGAAGGTTTGTGCATAAAATCCCTATCTAGTGTCTACTCATTCAATAAAATGGTGATCATATGATATTTAACTTATATTATTTTTTGTTGATTTTTTAATTTTTTTCATGTTGTAATAAGTTATTATATTACATCCACTTCATTTCAAAATATTTAATTTCTTTTAATATGTATTTGATTTCATTTTTTTCTCACTGCGTCTAACTTAACTCAAATGAGCTAGAGATATGTTTATTGACAAGTATTAACAACAAATATGAGTAAATATTTTGCACTACAAACGCAGTTACGACAAGACAATAACTTGTAGGGTATATAATTCAAAAGGAAACAAAAAAATATCCACAGCTCTATAAAAGAAAAAAGAATTGTCTTAATGTTTGTGTGAAAATTTATAATAACGGTACTTTAATAGTAATTTTATGGTAGACTCTTTCCATAATATTAACTGTTAAATATCTAGGGGACGACGACTTTATTTAAACATTTTCAAATATAGTACATTAAATATTAAGTAAAAGCACACCGATTAGTTTATAATAGAACAAATTCAAGTGTTATTTTTTCTTTCATCTCTAGATATGCCAAGTCTGACCAGAGACAATGCCAATATAGAAATCGAACCTGGATCTTTAGCTTTGTGAATATTGAATTTAAAGTAATGGTATATAACTAACTGGGCTATTCTGTTAAAGGCAATAATCAGTAGAAATTATATATATAATTGTCTATGATAGACTTTTTATATATAATTATCTATGATAGACTTCCTGATTTCTTACTTTTTCCCAAGAATAAGATTAATAAAATAATTTATAAATACTTTTTAATAAATATTTTATTACAAAAAAAGTGAATTGTACTTCTTCATATAATAGCACCGTAACCTCAGTGATCACTTGATCACTCCGAAGTAACAAACTGGGTAAAGTTAATACTTTTGGTTAATCAGATATAGAACATCAAAAAAAAAAAAAAAACTATTTTGATAATGCCATTTACAACACATTGATTAAGAACAAAAATAAAAAAAATTGAACGGCTTTATTGATCGGAAGTTTATAAGAAGTTTGAGGTTTGACGTTATAGATTTGAACTGTGATCCATGAACTTTGAATTACAAAGTTTGCCATTCTTCCACTACTATAAACTACACAGTATAATAAAAAATGATCTGACATTTTTATAAAGAGGCAAGTGGTTCCTTGGACAAAATGGCATTTGACTAGAGCCTTTGAACTATAACGTCACTACTAGATGCCAAATATTTTGAGAATGAAAAATAAAAGATGACCTTTCTGAATAAGATTAACGCTTTATGAAATATTATAATTCATCTAATTTTCAATTTTTTAAAATGAAATTTTATCTAAAATTGTTGTTTAGTTTTTTTCAAAAAAAAACCCCACCTCTTTCCAAAAAAAAATTTTCTGCATTCGCCCTGTACAGGAGGCCCTAAATTTTAATTTACCCAGAACCTCATGAAGGTATAACATACCTCCAAATTTAGATGGTAGAAGAGTAGAAGTAAAAATTAACAAGAATTGAGAGAAGGGCACCTAAATAATGCAAGAATAATAAAAAGCATGTAAATGTAAACAGAAGAATTTAATGTACTTACGTATTAGGCATGCTCTAACATTTCACATATGTATCGGTCCACTGATAACTTTCTAACCTTGCAATCTCATTAAAGAATATGCACCAGAACATCTGATAAACTTTAAACGATAAATTTGTAAAAATGGACGCCAAATATATGTTATTTGATATTTTTGTAAAGTTTAGAAAATTATCGGCAGACAGATATGTATGTGAGATGGCACATCATCTTTAATCCGTGACAGTAATAACCCAGACTAATACATAAATGTGAAAAAATACATTTTCAGCAATATGAAAAGTATAAATATTTGCACAAAAATAATAGAATCACATTAAAATATTAAATAACAACAGGTAGTTATGATTTTGTAATATGGCATTCTGATATCATAAACATCTCTTCCCCCACTGGAGAAAGGTCTGTCCTTCTGCCATCCCAAACACAGGCAGAAGTTACCAAATTTTATTTGAAGTTAAAAAATACTCCACATATTAAAAGTCTAGCATGAAATTACAAAGTGGAAACTTAAGTAAAATGAAAAACAAAATTACTTCAACATCTATTCATTTGATTAAAATCAAAATATTCTTATATATAAAATAAGAATTGTCATGAAGAAACATTGTGTATCTCTCTGCAGGCTAAACCTTACTACTTCATTTTAAGTGTATCCTCCTCAATAGCAGGAAGCAATTTCCAAATTTTAATCATAATACTTACAAATCAAAAACAATAAGTATATTAACTACAAAATAGACAATAAAGCAAATAAAAAAAGACAAAAATACTATGTCTATTAACTATAGCAGAAAATTACAAAAGGAACAAATAAAAAAACAATCAATGTCTGATTCAGGCTATACCAAAATGGAGAGTTAAACCACGTGTTTATGTGATATAATGCCTGCACAGGATCTTGATTGAGAAATGTGTCTGACTTCATTTATTTTGTTAAAAAAAAATTAGTAAACGTTTATCAAAACAGAAAAAAAGGAAATTAGTAAACTTTCATCAAAACTGAGTCACTGTAGTGGACATTTTTTTGATATCATTTAGAATGTAAAGGAAAGCATTATTTATGGTTGACTTGAAAATGTTCATATCCAGCAGATCATAGTTCCTCAGTTTTATACGCTTTTCAGCAACCTGAATAAATTGTTATGTCCTATTCCACATTTTGTTTGATCACTTCCTTCAGAGTTACTGCTTAATTGCCATAATAAAACAGTCTCCAGTATCCCTTCCTGTACTTGTGGTAGCTGAATGCCATACCTTTCCTGGTGTAGGAAAAGGGATAATTTATCACTTAAGTTTGTCAGAAGTTCTGGTGTTCACATTATTTGATGAGATTGTATGGTTTATTTGAGTGGATCACAAGGTTAGAAATTTATCAGTGGAATGACATGAATGGGAAAGGGCACAGCAGATCTAATATGTAAGTAATAAATTTATAATACAGATTGTCTCATACATATTATTAATAACAACTGCTGAAGTTCAGTAGAAGAGAGAAGTAGTTATTTAAAACCAGATGGGCCACTAAAGCCAATAAAAACAGAGTTCATGTGAATAACAAAATAAAATATTAATATGGGACTTAAACTCTGGATTTAAGAATCCTGAATGGACAATGGATATCCATTACTTTAAAATTCAATTTATAATTATAATGTCACTTTTCAATTGTCGTAAGGAAAAAAAGAACTTCATCAAAAGATTTATGTAGAAGATGGGTATATTTGCACCTGTGATATGGATTTTAAAAAAGGTTGAAAAGTAAAACATTAATGAAAAACTAGTATATATGATGATAAGTACATAAACTTACATAATAAATAATGAGTGCTAGCTAAAGATTATTAAAGAAAACCAAGATTGTATTATAGAGAGGGGGGGGAGCAAAATAAATCCTTACAAAAGATTATATCATTAATCATCCCTAATATTGAAAATGCTTTTATGAAGATGAAAAAAACAGGGAATAATTAAATAAAATATAATCAAATGGCTTTATTGATGTGGAATTCATGTGAAGTTCAAGTATTGGATATACTATATCTGGAATTGATATGAGGACTTCATATTCCAAAGTATGACCCTCACCTAATTCACTAAACCAAGCTTGGATGATAACAACAATCCACACAACTCCATTCTTATGCTGGCCTACTATATAAGTTTGAGGGCTCAGTTGATAAAAATTGGTTACTGTTTGGAAGAAAATTATTAAAAGGGGGTAGAAATCAGTCCCTGCTTTACATGAGAGTGGTATGAAGGAAACATATCAAGCTGTCAATAAAAGTACTACAATTTGGATGTTTGGTACCTATTGCTTATCTAATAAACAAAGGAGATTCATAAAATGCTTGATAGTAAGAGAATGTGATCTGAATTTCTGAATCAATGGATGGTTGTGATATAATTAGATTGTTGATAGCTTAAGGATTAATTGTTATCAGCTACATTTATAAACCTGCTGAAGCCTTGAGTAATTGGCTTTATTATTTTAGTAAATATACACTATATGGAATTTGGAACTTATAAATGGCTATTTATTAGTCGACTTTCAGAACAGGCTATATTTACCTGATTAATGTTTACTTAAACTTATTTGCATTATTAAGCTCGCATTTCTTAATCATGTTGCAACCTTTAGTGTCTATATAAATATATGAAACCATAGACAAAGGATGGTACTATCTTTATTAACTACAAGTTGAGATTGTTGATAGCTTAAGGATTGAGATTGGTATATGTTTGTAGAAAACAGTTTTACACTCCATCAATTCAGAAATCATATTTTAATCTTATTTCAGCAATCAATTTTGTAGACTGACTTTGAAAACCATTTCACTACAAGCACCCTTGCCCATAAAACTTAACCTGGTGTTAGTTTGATGTTCAATAAATGGTATTCACTGAATATTTATGATAGCATGAGTTAAACAATGAGAAATGGATTGGCCATTATTAAATGTAGATTGAGTGCAATTTTAAAGGAGTGGCTATTTTTTGGTATAATTCTTGAAGAATTATCAGCTAATTACAATGGAGATATTATTATTGGAATTGAATTATACAGATTACCAATCTTTGAGCTAAAATGAAGATGGGTATGATTTAAGAATTTTGAGATGTGGGTTTTCTGAAGTATTAATTGATTAAATACAACTAAAAAAACTGTAATTCTAATAAGAGAATACAAGAAAGAAAATTATTGAAAAATTGTACCAACGTTATTAGAATATTTAGCCTTACAATGCAACAAGTTATTAAAGAAGTTCTAAAAATGAGAAGGAAAGAAAGGAGCACGAAATCATGACTGGTCATAAGAAGAAAATTGTTACAAATTTCTGTAAAACAGAAAAGAGGAAAGAATGACATGAAAAAAGTACTTTTGAATGTTTACTATATTTTTCTTTGGGAAGATATCCAATGATAGCTTGCATAAAAGCTGAAGTAGTTGTTCAAAGAGTAATTTATCAAGTGTTCTATGAATATTGGTTATTTCTTGAGAATTCAGAAGACGATTGAGCACTTGACGACAATTGACTATGGTATATGAATTTCAAGTTCCATTTATGCCAGTTTATAACCACACCTCATGATTCAGAGCTATAAAACAATAAATCTGTAAGTTTAAATCTGGTATTCTGTTTATCCACAGATAAAAGTCTTCCTAAATATTGAAGTATTTATGTAAATGATTTGTATAATGTTCAATAATTATTATATTATAGTACCTTAATTAAGTAAAAGATATAAATTTCTAACATGCTTTAGATGATGATGAAAATCACCACACACACAATGTGTTCCAGTGGAAAAAAGACTAGTTTCTTTTCGTTTTTTGCAGCAGTATCTCTGAATCAATGTATATGTCATGAAGTGACATAGTTTAGTCATGCAACACAAAAAGATGAAGGCAGTAGCATATCTGGATTATGAGTTACAAAATGAAATGTGGCAGTGTATTCTGTACTTTTATGAATCATAGTCAATCCTCCCTCTACCATCACAAAATCTTGAACATGATGTGAAAACATCTTTGAAACTCATGAATTCATTTCCAATCGTTTCAAATTTTCAATATCAGTTTTGTTCAATTTTAAACAAAATTTAATGCTAGAGCACAGGTCCAGTGTATATCAAGGTAATGTCATGACTTATGATCGGGACATGCTTGTACTTTAAAAATTCTGTAGTGAATAGCCAAACTAACTACAGGTGGCACTGCACACAGCTTGGAGAAAAAATGTCATTGGCCACCTTTTCATTAGGATATATCATGTTTATTGCGCAATTTATGATTTGTACATTCTGTTGATAGATGACTCTTTGAGGAATTCTTAAGAGATGACTAAAGAAAAAGAAAATATAATTAAATGCTCTAAATTGAGAAAAAATTATCTTCATATTCTATATTCAACTTTGGCCTCAAAACATGAATATAATGTAACTGAAATAAGAGAAAATCAATAGAAATCAATTCCATTATAACTATTTAATTTTAACAGCTCATATTCTCTTATAGCTGATCACCACGTGTTAATATTATTGCTGGCTTTTAAACAATACTAATATTTAATGAAAATTACTGCGAATATGTTTAAGCATTATGAATGTGAAATTTACCCAGAGGTAGCAGTTAATATTTACATGACCACAAATTGTTTTGTCTCATCACATTAGCGCCTCCTAGTGCAAGTTTCAATAATCAATAGATGCCAGATGGCAATGATTAATAAATTCAGGAGCTATTCTATCCAATATTCTCAAACTAATTTTTAGCCCTTAGCTTTAATCAGCGAGGAGCATTGGGTCTTGAAGCAGTATAACTAAATTTTTTAGATCTATGCATTATTTCTGTAGAAGTCATTTTTTTAGTTTTATTTTTGTTTTACTATGAGACTACTAGCCCAAATTACTAAAACTTACACGAGTGTCATAAATGAAGTGAGAAAAATAGAATTTGGATTAGTAAGTTGATATCACATGATGCTTAATATTTTAAAAATTGTTTTTTATAGATAAAAAAAAAAAAAAAAGATAAATAGATTTAAAATTTTTATAAAAAATATTTTATTACTCTTACTTCTTAGGGAGGGGGAGGGGAGAATAAAATACAGTTGGAAGATAATTTTGTTATTTGCATCGAAGAATATTGTATTTTATTTCAATTTTTTTTTTATAAATAGGGATATGTATACGAAATACTGAAATGCATAGTTGAGGATTTATTCCCAATTGAGATGCTATCCTGTGATTCAAATCAATATTTTAAGATTTTTATTAACTTGTAAATTTGTGCTTTGAATTTTAAATCGCTATAAATCTTAATTTCAGACTTTAATAGCTTTTCTCTTCACCTTGTATGTATGACTAAAGTCATAAAAATAATTTACAGAGACTAATTTTTATATCTTTATTAATTAATAAACAGGCCAGTTTCTAGAGACGTGTTAATGTGTAATGATTACATTAATATATACATAAAGTCATAAAAATATTTATATATTAATAAAATAACCATGCTCTTTTTATTAGGAATGGGTTAATTCACATGAACTAGGTTCCAATAAGGGTTTATAAACAATTATATAAATATGTAAACTTCATTTTTAGTGGGCATAACATTAGTTATTCATTTGCAATATTATATTTAAAAATAAAATAATAAAAAATCAATTCAGATATCACATGACCTAATTTTAATAAAGCTCGTATTTACAAATGTTATACAGCTCTATATATAACATTTGCAAGTACTAGCTTTATTAAAATTAGATCATGTGACATCTGACTTGATTTTTTATTATTTTATTTTTTGCTATTAAGGCTTTGGCGATTTTATATTGCTAAATCTATTAATATATGGTGTATCTGAACTTAGTTCAGTCCCATGTGGCTATTTGAGTTAGATAGCTGGATTTTTAGAGATATGGATGTCTGAAAATGTCAGATTTTCTTCTCAATAGTTATACATTAGATAAAGTGCTGGGTTTGTCCTAGTATTTTTAATCTAATGCTTGAATATCCTGGCATCTCACTGATGATGCCAGAAGCAGAAACCGGTCTGTAATTGAGGATATTCTCAAAGCTTGTTAAGAGCTTATTTTGCAAGCTCTATATATAACATTTATATTTAAAAAATGATAATGGCTGTGCAATATTTATACATTACAGGAAGATCAATTTTTAAAACTTTATAAATTAATGAACATTCCAGTTTCTTAAAGATATCTTAATGTGCAATCAAATACATATGTGTGTACACGTGAATGCAATCGTTTAATGTTATTTATTTATACTGTCTATAGAAATTTATAGAAATTAATGGTTTTATATAAGGCAGTGTTCAATAAAAAATAAAATAATTTATTGAAAGGGAAGTGTTTCTGTTAACCAAACCCAAAATCATCAGCTGCTTAAAGGATCAGTTATTCCCACATCAAATATAGCAACTCAGTTTTTATTTAAATAGACTTGAAATACTCAATATGATGTTAAAGTTTGTTATGAATTTTAGGAGTAATTTGATTAAATCTTTCTTTGTCATAATTAATTTACATTAAAAATATACAAGCTGATCATACAATTAAAACCTGTTGCTATAATTATCTCATATATATATATATATAAACATCTAATACACAATAAAAAATGATCATATCATAAAAAGTTATTGAAATGACAACTAGAGGACAGTTTAGTTATTATTTAGTAGTATTGGGTAATTAATTATTTGATTATTACCACCTGACTTTTATGTATATATTGATTTTAGACTTTAATAGGTTTTCTATTAACATTATACAGTATTATCGAGATCATAAATATATGTATATATTAATAAACAAGCTAATTTAATCAGAGATAGGCTAATATGTACAAACAAGATATATACATAATTGTATAAACAATTCTTAAGAGACACCACTTTCATTGTGTTTACGTGCAATATTATGAGAAAAAATTGGTGAATCATTCTGCAGTTTCAGGAAGACAAATGTTTATATTTTTATTAACTAATAAACAGGCTAATTTCTTTAAAGACATTTTAATGTGCAATCAATTATAGGTGTGTGCTTATATATTTACATGTAATTTTTTAACATTATTTTTTTGCACACTCTATGGGAATGTATTGTTTGATATATGGAACAACATGACTAACTTTTTACAGGTCACATGTTTCTATCAGTAAAACCTGTTGTCATCATCTTGTAGAGATTGCATAAAATATGTCAATTTATTATTTAGACATATTTTTATTAATAATGTTTAATATCATCAGCTTTTCAAGATACAGTTGAATGCACATGAAATGTGGCAACTCAATGTCTATTTAAATAGACACACATTGCTGTTTGTTATTTAAAGTTTAAACATGAATTTTAGTGGTATTTTAATTACAGCTTCCATCTTTGCATAGCTTAAAGTTAGGCAATAAGGCAAAGCTTAATATTCACCTCGTTTTAAAACAAACTATGTAAATATTGTTAATTACTTCATAAACATGTAGTCTATTAATATTATTATTATTATTATTATTATTATTATTATTATTATTATTATTATTATTATTATTATTATTATTATTATTATTATCATCATCATCATCATCATCATTATTATTATTATTATTATTATTATTATTATTATTATTATTATTATTATTATTATTTTAACAATAATAATCTTTATTAATCCTTTGAGTTACATAGCATTACATAACTTTGATAGCAAGTGCAATCATGCTGTACAGGATTTTATATGGATAAATTTTAAGGGTTACATTAATCAGGTTGCAAGGTATATTTTTTATAAATGCTACTACTAGTTTTGGCTACAGAGATGGATATCAAATTAATCGTTAAAGTTTTAAAAAACAATTTCTGGCATCATATTGGAAATTATTTACAACCATTAAATTAATCTTGATTATTGTTCTTTTAATTATTAGTCTTGGAATACAATAGAAAGCTAACTTATAATCCAGGTGATATGAAATCAAATTATGGGTGCAGTACAAAGAACAAAGTCAATTCAGAGTAGAATTACATATGGTGAGGAGCTGGTGGATTGTGATAGATGAGGAGTAAATTCTGTAGTCTGATGGTGAATGGTGTTGAAGGCAGTTAGTAAAGGTGACCTTTTATTGATTGGATGTTTGTTTCAGTAGTGTACTGGTCAAAACATGTTTATCCATCTAACATGAGCTGGAACTCACAAAATGTACTTCAAACCCAGTCAAGCCCAAGGTTTAGGTCAGGGACCAGCCTGAATTTGAACACACTCTCTAAGCCCCAGATCTAACACCTAATAAATAACATAATATTGATGGCACATGAGAATTAATTTTAATCTGGCCGACTAGCAAAGCTGAGCAAAACAATGAGACATCTATTAACTATGACTAAACTAAAATATATATAAGCAGGCTTTACTTTTGGAAGTGGAGAAAAGAAGGAATTCGAACTACTCAAATAAGTTAGACAATAAAATATATTTTAATATACTGACAAATTATTATACATTTATAAATTAATTGCAAACATTAGTATGTGCGTGAATGAGCAACGTTAGATAATTACATAGTGTCATTCACACTATTATTTCTCATATGCTCTTTATTAGCTAAATAATATATTACAAATAAACACACATCTTTGGTGGGTCCAATATTAAGATGCCAATCGATTAATAAAAGGATTTACATAGAATTGCAATTAACGCTTTTATATACGGTTCTGAAACATGGTAACTAACCTATATATTTCTAGGAGCATTCCGAAATTCATTATACATATGATAAAACTATTTTCACACCATTGAGGTCGTGAAAATAAACAAAATACAGTTGAAAGATTATATTTGAAACTATGACAAAATATTTAATGAAAAATTATTTTAATGATAGCAAGACGAACACTTTATTTTCCCCAAGGCATATAGATACTCTTAAATATAGAAATAAGTTACGATGGTGGAATTGTATAAGACTGAAATAAATTTAATTAATAAAAATAGAAGTAGTTGGCATTTATATATGTTTTTAAGCAGAGCGCAATTTTAATATTAGAGCATTAAAACTGGGTCATGAAGCAAAAAAGAAATAATAATACGAAGAAGTTTGCAGTGCTGACATAATAGCCTAAAATAATAGGTAAAGTCATGCTTCTGGATGAAAAGAATATGGATTGGCATGCCGTGGTCATCGCCGACATGCAGGCCTTTGATATGAAGAGAGTGGATGGGCATAGCGTGTGCCAGACTTAGGATCACCGCCAGAGGCCTTTTTATACGAAGAAAGCAAATATGCATAGCATGGGCCAAACTTACGCATTTTATACGGAATAAATGTGGTTCCGGATAGCTCAACTATCTACGGAATGAAATATGAAAAGAAATCTATGGGTTCGAACTTGTCGCAACCCCCAGATTAGAAGACTAGAAGCAAGTAATATATATATACGAAGATAGGCTAAATGTCAGTAACACAGTATGAATGAATGTCTCTAACAACATTGAATAACATTTACTGCTTTTAAAAATAAATGACCCTAGTTTGAATACCATAATTTAGACAAATAATGCACTATGCAGTTATATATGTATATGTATATATAGAGAGAGAGATTTTACTTAGTAACTAAAATAGTAAAATATTAAAATTTCCCTAATACGTTAAGATTTTACTTAGTAAAAGAAACATGAAGATTTATCCCCATCCCTTTTCTGATATTTAAAATAATTCAATCCCACCTTCGTGGATTTTACAATAAATAAAATATATAAGTACTTTATTTGATATTTTAAGCATAGACTATTTTAAGAGTATAGAAAAAAATAACTAGCAGTTATATAGAAAACAAATAATCGGTCACCTTTTCAGAAATGAATAAATAATATTTTAAAATTTCAAAGCATTAATTAACCAAAGTTCTGGATTCTCCCTGGGTAGAAAATCCAGAGTTAAACAAATATATATATATTTTTATATTAAAGCATAAACAAAATTGACGTAAAACAATCTGGCGAGTGTGTTAATTAATAACGCATTATATTTTTAGGGGACGTTAATAACTTGCTTCGTGAAGATTTACTTAAAAATGACAGAAAAGATTTTTATAAATTAAGTTTGCCAGTTTGTTTGAGATTGGCAAATTAATAAAAAAAGCACACATAAAATCAATTAATAAATAAATGACCGCACCAAAATTAAAGAAAGTTAGAGCATATGAGATAAAATTAAATTTAAAGAAATCATTTGAGAGCAATTTACATATTATATATAGAAATTAACTAAGAGCAAATTACATATTAACAAAAACAAAGTTAAATAATATATGAAAAGAAATCTTGATAGATGACTTAGGATAGATTTAGTTTGCGGTGATGGCTTGAAACGTTATCTGGCAATTTTAAGAGTCCAATTTAAAATATTGCACATGCACGGCAATTGAAATGAAAGTTCTTAAATAACTGCAAGCTTCTATTAGCATTAAAGTTCTTAGGTCGGGCTTTTACTTCCTCTTGGGCAGCAGAATGAGATGGCTGCTGAAGATGATGACCCGACAGGGCCGAGCAGGTTGGTAGATTTATAGTACATCATTTTTAGTTCCACAGCGACGTGTAATATGTTTACAATCAGTTCTCTCAATAGTAGCTAATCTATCTGTGACTCAAAATTCAGTCATTTTATATCTTTTCTTTATCAGTTGTTTTTGAAGATGCAACAGTAAGATAACGTCCAAAAATAAATTCAAATCTATTTCCAGATTAGAAATAGATTTGACAACATGTTTATAACAAAAGTATCTTAATCTTAATCCCATTTTATTTTAAGTAAAACTTTAATTAAAACACCTACCCCAAATTAAAACAATAGTGCTTCCAACCTCTTTAATTATTTTAGACAATTACTGCAGCATCTTCCATATTGAATTTTACAAAATATACAGTTTAAAAGAAAAAAACACAAGCAATTTAAAAAGAAAAAGTTTTAAAAAATGACGTATAATAAAATATTTAAAACATCAATCTTTTGTTAGTAATTTTGCTCCTATATATATATATTTGAGCCGCACCTATGTATTTTAATAAAAAGAATTAATAATCATAAAATTAATAATAAAAATGTTAATTTAAAAGTTAAAATTTTATAACCTAGGTGCACATCTCAAATATATACATAAAAATATATACAACAAAAGGAGCAGGATAGGATATAGGGGTTTGAATACGGGTTAGTAGGTGGAAACATGAAGCTCAATCTTAAGCTAAGATTGACTGCTTCAGTAGAGACTAGGTGGCAACAAAGTTGTCTGCAGGATATTGTTGTCCCAGCATTGATTTGTTGGAGTTTATTGGTGAATGTAGTTGGGTGTCTTCTGGTGTTGTTGCCATTGGTGAAGCTGCAATGAATTTACCAGAAGACATACAGGATGATTTTTGCTGTACATGTTGTGGGGTGTGTCTTCTGATAGGATTGAATTAGCTGTTGTATAGATACAACTGATCATCTATACATATTTAGCATAATAGTACATTATTCTTATTCTTACTAATATTACTACTATTACTATTATTGTTATTAGGTTTAAAAAAGGAACTTATAATTTCATACTAAGGGTAACATTGCTTGTCAGCTTACACACATGGTTGCATTAAAAGCACAAAGCTACACTCATCAATAAATAACCAAAAGTACCCCAAATCCACAACTCAATCAGACAAGCCAAAAAATAAATTCTAAAACATAACCAATAGTTTCACTACTACAGACAGACTTCTCAAGAGTAAAGAACTACAAAATAAGATATTTAAATTAAACATTACTCACAGTTACACTTACCTCCCACATACACCCTTAATATAAAAATAATGTTTAAATAAGTTAATTGCTTCAGAATCATAAATTTTTAAAAATTAAATATTCTTTTTTCTTCTTTTTATTTCACTTCTCTCAAAGAAGGCGACCTTAGTTTCATCAAAATCAATGGTGTGGCCTGTATCTTTTTCATGGATATATAAAGCAGAACTAAGGTATTTATTTCTAGACCTACTTTTATGTACCTTTACTCTTTCATTTAAGCTCAAAATATTAAAATTAAGAGTATATGTGAGTTAATTGGAATTGTGGGTAATGTTTAGTTTTAAATATGTTGTTATTTTGTAGTTCATTACACTGGAAAAGTTTGCTTGTAGCAGTGAAACTATTGGTTGTGTTTTAAAGTTTATTTTTTGGCTAGTCTGATTGAGCTGTGAATTTGGGGTAACATATGCATAGATATGCTTACAAAAATTGCACTGCCACAAACCAACAGCCACCCTGTACCCATCAAAACTTGATCAAACTCCATTGTAGTTACACAACCCCATAAAATTAAACATGCACCATGAAATAAAATTTCAAGCCAGGTGCAGCAAAAGCCACAACAATATATTATTAACTATTTTAACATCAAACCAACAATAAAAATGACACATACATAACTGAGATTCAAACATACCCAATCACACATCATGCAACATAATTGAAATGTCCCTGATAGTAACACCAATAATGTAGATAGCAATCAAGCAACTAATACTTAGCAAATGATACCACAGAAGAATATATGCAACCCAAACAACAACAACAGTGAGATACCCATAAAAATATCACTAGCAATGAAACAATATAAGTTTTACCAATGTAATATATACATATGCATTCTCAAGTCCTTTAAATTATTTATCCCATCAAAAAAAAACCCTACTATTATTATTAATTGTCGTATTATTGGTATGACTGCCAATGATTTCTGGGGCACCTAAGAAAAATAGAGGCCCAAAACATGCTATATAGAGTATTGATTGCCATTTTTTAAATCAATAAATACAGTTTGTAAGTAAAGAAATATGTTAAACCATTAAGCATCACATGATCACATTTCCTATACTAGCACATTAATTGTTGATAAACAGAGCAAAACTCTCCATACAGTATTGCCACCTGTGCTAAACAGAGTAATCAATGAATGCCAGAAGGCTTGTGCATAAAATCCCTATATAATGCCTACTCATCCAATATCCCCAGACTAGTTTCTGCTTTGTGGCCTTCGTCAGTGAGGAGCTTTGGATCTGAGAGCACTGCATCTAGATCTTAGGATCTAATGCAACCCTCTAGCAACCACCTTTTATCTCTACTTAACTACAAAACTATGAGAATGAAATTGGAAAACACAAAAAATGTTTTCAATCTAAGCTCAATAGCTTATGTAGTCATATGGGTCTGAACTCAGTTCAGCACCCATACATTTTGGTGTCTTTGGCTCTTTTACAACCATAGCCACCACTATCCTATTAGGCAGGATTGGTGTTAAACCCTTAAGCATCACATGATCACATTTCCTATACTAGCACATTATTTGTTGATAAACAGAGCAAAACTCTCCATACAGTATTGCCACCTGTGCTAAACAGAGTAATCAATGGATGCCAGAAGGCTTGTGCATAAAATCCCTATCTAATGCCTACTCATCACTACAAAACTATGAGAATGAAATTGAAAACACAAAAAATATTTTCAATCTAAGCTCAATAGCTTATATAGTCATATGGGGCTGAACTCAGTTCAGCACCCATACATTTTGGTGTCTTTGGCTCTTTTACAACCATAGCCACCACTATCCTATTAGGCAGGATTGGTGTTAAACCATTAAGCATCACATGATCACATTTCCTGTACTAGCACATTAATTGTTGATAAACAGAGCAAAACTCTCCATACAGTATTGCCACCTGTGCTAAACAAAGTAATCAATGGATGCCAGAAAGCTTGTGCATAAAATCCTTATCTAATGCCTACTCATCCAATATCCCCAGACTAGTTTCTGGCTTGTGGCCTTCGTCAGTGAGGAGCTTTGGATCTGAGAGCCCTGCATCTAGATCTTAGGATCTAATGCAACCCTCTAGCAAACACCTTTTATCTCTACTTAACCCATATGACTATATAAGCTGTTGATCTTAGATTGAAAATATTTTTTGTGTTTTCAATTTCATTCTCATAGTTTTGTAGTTAAGTAGAGATAAAAGGTGGTTGCTAGAGGGTTGCATTAGATCCTAAGATCTAGATGCAGTGCTCTCAGATCCAAAGCTCCTCACTGACGAAGGCCACAAGCCAGAAACTAGTCTGGGGATATTGGATGAGTAGGCATTAGATAGGAATTTTTTGCACAAACTTTCTAGCATCCATTGATTACTCTGTTTAGCACAGGTGGCAATACTGTATGGAGAGTTTTGCTCTGTTTATCAACAATTAATGTGCTAGTATAGGAAATGTGATCATGTGATGCTTAATGGTTTAACACCAATCCTGCCTAATAGGATAGTGGTGGCTATGGTTGTAAAAGAGCCAAAGACACCAAAATGTATGGGTGCTGAACTGAGTTCAGACCCATATGACTATATAAGCTATTGAGCTTAGATTGAAAACATTTTTTGTGTTTTCAATTTCATTCTCATAGTTTTGTAGTCAAGTAGAGATAAAAGGTGGTTGCTAGAGGGTTGCCTTAGATCCTAAGATCTAGATGCAGTGCTCTCAGATCCAAAGCTCCTCACTGACGAAGGCCACAAAGCAGAAACTAGTCTGGGGATATTGGATGAGTAGGCATTAGATAGGGATTTTATGCACAAGCCTTCTGGCATCCATTGATTACTCTGTTTAGCACAGGTGTCAATACTGTATGGAGAGTTTTGCTCTGTTTAAAGAAATATGAGTAGATAGTATATAAAAATATCGCTTGTTAATTATAGTATAACTACATATCCGTATTAATCGTCCAGAGTAATTTAATTAGTGTTAAAGGAGTATCAAATTGTCTTTAAGTATATAACTAATTGATGAGATGCTTAGACATGTAATGTATTGGTTTATAAATTATTAACAACAATAGTGAGTTTATAATTACTTTCATCACATTTGTAAATTAAAAATTATTCAGATTGCTAGAAAAAAATACTGTCAGAACTGAGTTATAGCTTCCTTAATTTTTGGCTCGTATAATTCCATTGTTTTTAAATACTTTGTAATTACATTCTTTTATTATCAAGTATATTTTCCTCTAAGTTTTTTATTGTGTTGTTGTATTCTCAAGTAATACAATCATATTCATTTAACCGTTTATCATATCCTTTAAAGCACGATTTCATATTTTTAATTTAGTGGTGATCTAATGCTGTTGTTTTTACAATATTTTAGCACTTGTTTCTATTTATGTAAACATTTTTAATACATTTAGCAGTCTAGATAAAGTTACACGTGAAAATAAGTGTTTCATGCTTACAGGATGTCGTTCGCAACTTGACGTGACTGTTAGATAATTAAAAAAAAATTAAAATTAATTTGTAAAATATATACATATATAAAGAATCTAAAACATTATTAAAATATAAATGCTTGCAATTCTTTTTGCTCCAAGTTCAGTCTCTGCATCGATCATTCTAAGCAATGCGTATGTAATTTACTGCAGTAGTAAAATGGCCGACTCTGAGTTCAAAGTTCATGAATCACAGCTCCACGTCTTGTCTAATTCTTGGCCAGTCTCATGCCTTAAACCATTTGATTATTTTCTTTCAAAGAGTAAAAGAAATAGAAAATTTGTAAATATAGACAAAATTTAGATCGAGTCGCATGGTGCAGTGATATACATCAACCTGCTGTGCCTATATTCTAAGGTTCAAATCTGGGTTGAATGAAATTCTTTTCAAAAGACATAGGATTTTTTATTCTGGTAACTACTCCATAGATAAACCAATTAATTACCCTCAGTAAATGGTAATCTAGCTATTCTTAACAAGAAAATAAATTGAGGACAAAAAATCACTTAAACCGTCACTATCCCAAAATTGGCAACAGCACCATTGATCTTGATAAAGATAGTTCCAATTATCTATGCTGAAGATGGTAGGTAACATCCAGTAATATCCATTACTGCAGATTCCAAAGTAGGTCTAAGGTACTATCATATAAGTCTGCATTATTATTTTGATAAGTCTTACAGGCAGATGAACATTTGTAAATAAGAATAAATAAATTATACAATATTGATTTTACACTATCATGTTTAATGATAAAAACACATTTGCTTGGTCTTCCTTAAATTTAAATTTAGTGTTTGCATATTGTTTGTATGTATTGCTAATTTACTTTTAAATATCAAGCTTACTTTAATCAATAATCAAGTTTAAAAAAAAACAAAAAAAAAAAAACATTTAACCGGCACATAAAAAAATTTTGTACACATTTTTTGGTTTAAAAGAAACGTCAGTACTGGAATATGTTCAAGCTTCTGATTTAGTGAACAATTTTATAGGAAGAGGTAGAGAAAGAGACCAGCCTTTGAAGAAAAAGTAGTCAGTGTAAATTAGGAAAAGCGCTCCTAAAATTTATCCAATATAAACTGGACAGAAAATATTCAGATGAAAGTTTTTATTATCCAATATAAACTGGACAGAAAATATTCAGATGAAAGTTTTTAAAAGCATTTGCAATGAACAATACTAGGACCAGATTCATCATATTCCTATTTACTGATCCACATTTGTTGAAAGGTAGATAAAGATGCCAAGATTGATCCTCCAATCCATACAGAATATTTCCTTTCAGGAGGAGCAATTATTTTAATTTTCATAGTGTTTGGTGCTAATGCAGTAATTTATGATCAGCAATAACAAGATACATAGTAGTAGCATCAGATAAATCTGTGTTGGCATAAAGATCTTTATAGATATCTATATCACACTTCATAATAGAATTAAATGTAGTTTCATGAATCCTGCAAGTTTCCATACCTTAGAAAGATGGTTGAAATAATGCTTCCAGGCAACAAAATCATTCATTACCAATAGTAATTACTTGACCTTCAGGAAGCTCATAGCTTTTCTCCAAGGAAGATGATGATGCAGCAATAGCCATTTCCTGCTCAAAATCTAAAGCTACATAGCATAATTTTTCCTTGATATCATAGACAATTTCTTTCTCTGCAGTGATGGTAAAAGAATAGCCTTTTTCGATAAGAATCGGTCAAATCACGACCGGCTAAATTGAGATGTAAGATAACTTGAGGGAGAGTATAATCTTTATAAATGGGAATTGTGTGTGAAACACCATCTCTGCTATCCAATACACTATCTCCGCTATCGAATACAATACTGTTTATATGACCAGAAGCATATAAAGCCAACTGCTTGAATGACTACATACATTGCAGGGGTATTGAAGGTTTCAAACATAAGTTGGGTCATTTTTTCTCTGTTGGCCTTGAGATTAAGAGGAGCTTCTGTTAAAAGTACAGGATATTCTTCTGGAGCAACAAGAAGCTCATTATAAAATGTATGATACCAAATTTTTTCCATGTCATCCCAATTTGTTACAATACCATGTTCAATAGGGTATTTCAATGTTAAAATTACTCTTTTGCTTATTGCTTCTTCCCCTACATAACTGTCTTTTTGACCCATACCTACTATAACACCTTGATGGCATGGTGTGCCAACAATGGAGGGGAAACTGCTCAAAATGCATCTTCGCCAGCGAAGCTGGCTTTACACATCCCTGAACCATTGTCAACAACTAAGGCTGCAACTTTGTCATCACACATTTTGGCTTTTTTTTACAAAGTTTAAACTACACCCAGTATGGTCTCGAAACCAGAAGCATACACAAACAGTAATATAACTTTCTATAAGAGACTTTTTTTTTTTACCTTGAAATGGGATATAAAAAACTGTTTTGCCTTTTTAAAATTTTTATCTCACAAATAACGTTGAAGAAGAGTTATTTGTTAATTCTCCCACCAGGGTCATAACTTGAAATTTGAATTGTGATACAACTTAAAAATTACTTTTAAATGTTTATAAAAGTGCTTAATTTGGCACATAGTGTGTAAACAGAAGTTTTTGTTTCATCAAGCAAAAAGCTATTTTGCATCAGATCACATGAGCATGCTAAGATTCACAGCCAGACCTTATTTAAAAAAAAAAGGAATTCATAAAAAAACTCAGATACCAGAAGTGACAGAATAGTCATGGTCTGTGGGTATTGTATTTTAAAACTACTGCACGAATGAAACAGCCACTTTTTTTAATAATACCACCTCTTGAAAGATTTAATATTTGGGTTGACCTAAGATTTAGATTTCGCTATTCATAATGATAATGTACTTAGTGTAAGATTTAATTTTTAAAAAAGTATGATGATAATATAGTTCTGTGAGTTCAACTCCAATAAGTGGGCTGTATTTTTCTTAAGGGAGAATAATGAGATATAACATCAATATCTTTATTTAATGGAAAGCACATAATTACATGTAATCCCAATGCTCAAGTTGTGTCAAATCTACTCTGCCTAATTTACCAAGTTCTTTGAGATTTCTGAAGTTTCTATATGATTTTAAGGAACATGGGATTCCTAGTTTAAAATAACTATATTAGATAATTTTTTAGTAGGCAAAAGAAAACTACATAAATGTAGCATAAAGAATCAAAAGATTTGGTACTTTTAACTAACTTGCCAAATGAAGGTTGTTCTCAAAATGTATACCTAATGAAAGAAATGATTTGAAGGTCTGCTTAAATGTATGGTTATAATATTATGATTATAATTTATTCATTGCAAACATTTCTCTAATTTTAATCCAGTTTCTTCAATTACTTGCTTTTGGTTCTCCATATGACTTCAATAAACTTTGTTATTTTATCCATCTATCTCACATGTGGTTTCTTTCTAGATCTTTTATAATCTCTTGGGATCTGAATTAAAATTCCAGTTATCCATCTATTATCATTATTTCTAGAACTATATTCAACCTAGCTTCATTTCATTTTTTAAATTAATAATTAACCATTTGTTCTCTTAGTCTTCATTTTTAATTTCATTATTATTCCTACCACATTATCATCATCATCATCATCAACCATTATCAATCCACTGCAGGATGAAGGTCTCTCCAAGTTCAATCCATCTTTTCCTATCTTTAGTTTCTCTTCTCCACATCACCCCTGCACACTTTCTTATTTCATCCACCCATCTCACATGTGGTCTCTTTCTGGGTCTTTTACAATCTCTTGGAATCCAGTTTAAAATTTCAATTGTCCATTTGATATCATCTCTTCTAACAATATGTCTAGCCCAGGTTTGAAGTCTCTGTATATCTAATAAATAGCCAAATCTTAGATTTATAAGTAAGAACTGGTAAAACACATCTATTAAAGACCTTTGAACCAAAAAAAAAAAAAAAAAACACATGAAAATATCTCAGCATTACAGTGATTATTGATCCTTCAACAGAGAATTAAAAATAAATCCAAACCAATCCTATCTTGTGAGAAAACACTGTGTGGAAAAATATAGGGCTGTAAACCTAGGTTTGGAGATTTAGATATTTGATACCTTTAGATGACCTAATGCATATGCAAAGAGAGAGGATGATTGTAATGTTTGTGCTGGTGGATGTTTGCAATATAGTAGAGCTGACATAGAGGATATACTATTAAAAATAAAAGTAACATACTTTTCCATCTATCTTTTGCCATTTACTGTAAGTTTTAGAAAGCCATGATAGTTTCCAGATCATAGTGCTTAATAAATCCATATCTTGTACTTTCCTATTTAAAATCACCAGACTAGCTTCAAGCTTATGGCTTTCATCAGTGATGAACATAACTGGACCTTAGTATCTAATGCATCTACTTTCGAGCTCCTGTCATTCTATGTTATACTATCAAGCTGTTAGCCACACTGGAAAAGATATACAAATTTTCCATCTAATCAAAGATGCTTGCATACGCATATAGATCTGAATCCAGTTCAATTTCCATATATAATGGTGTCATTAGTTTATCAAGCACTGCCATCTAGCAAAAAGTAGGCGGGGGGGAAATGGTGCTAAAACAGCAATATTTAAGCTGAAGGCATGTGATGCATCATGTGAGGTTTAGAAATAAAAGCAATTTTAATAGGCCAAGATTTCTATATTTAGTTTTATTAAACAATCATTATTGCAGAATTTACCGCAAATTCATAATCGATTAATAAAAAACAAATAGAAAATTATATAAAATTAATTGATAGTGATATTAGATTACTACAGAATTATAAACTAAGACAATAAAGCTTCGCTTAAAAACAAGATTAAGTATTTTTCTTTACCGAAAGTCATAACGTTAATTTAATCATATAGAATCATTAATAAAAACAATTTTTTAAAAAATTAGCTAACAAAAGAAAGTTAATTAATGGAAATTTTTATTAATTATGTTAGCATTTATTATTGTTTTACCGTAATTAGACGCAGTTGTAGGTAAAAGAAAAGCTTACCTTTGTTTAAAATTTCTATTATAATATAAAACAGATTTTAAAAGAATTATGCGTAAAATAGAATCTATACTTGTTTTTTAATGCTATGTACGTTAAATTTTCTTCTTGGAAGTAAATAAATATAATTAGATAAGAAAATACTAAAACCAAAGGATAACCCTTAGTCAATCCTGCTATGAGTTTTTGCCAGCATGATTCATTTTTACGTCTTGATATTTAAAGACATTACTCTAGAGTTCATAAGAAATTGGACCACCGGAAGTTCCAAACCTAGAATTGATCTGAAAATCTTACGTTCTGGAGTCAGATACCTACCGCTAAATCATATAGGACAATTAACTCTTCACGTTCTTAAAATGCTAGCATTACGAATAAAACAAGATTTATTATGTATATGTTTAATCCGTGGAAAGTGTACTTTATTAAGGCTAAAATAATTATTTTAAAAAATAATAATATATGAAAATATATAATAATTTAAATAATATACAATTTTCTTTAAAAAAAAAAACAACAACAAAAACAAGCGAATGGTTAATATCTCTGAAAGTAACTTGACTTTCAAGCTCCCGAGGTTTTAGAATTAAGCTTCAATTTTGGTTAGCTGTTATTAAGTGCGGGTATTTCCCATTTTTGTTTTATACCTGAAAAATAATTATGTAAGTGAAACATTTAGTTAACTAGCAGTTTTAGAGATAGTGGAATGATCTTCAGATGTGCGGTTACCTGTGAATAATAAATAAACAGCGCATGATCAAGAATACCTCCCGTTATCTTGTAGGATATAATGATTCATCAGAGGCTAATTGCTGCTTCTAATATAAAGAAAAACTTTTCTCTCTTTCTTTTCGTTCTTAAGTCACTTACAATATATAGGGACCAGTTATTATGAACATCTCATGTCATCAGATATCTTCCTATACTAATTATGACAAAAAAATTTGTAGGTTTCTGTAACAATCCTTTAACTACACAGACCATTTCTGGTTCCAATTTTTTTTTAGCTCATGCGTTTACAAATTATAAAAAATAATGCTGAGAAAGGTTTAATTGGCTGGTGGTATTGAGCCACTACAGTCACTAATGAGTTAGTTTGAAGCTGGATTTGAAACAAGAATTTTCAGCTAGCAAAGAAATTATATGTTTAGGCAAGGGAGTTAAGCAGCCTTATTTAGGGATGTTTCAAAAATGACCTGTCTCACACAGTCTGACTTGGTTGTCACACCTGATGAAACAGGAATAATGGTAAAGCAGGCGTCAATAGTAGTACTAAAGATAAGTATTATAAATGTAATTTCCTTTCTAATTACAGGTACACAGAATGTTCAAACCTTATTTGATTTAAACTTTCAAAACCAGGATAGAGGACAGGAGTGATGATTAAGGAGTTATTAATATTTAAAATTGATATAGTTGATCTTATTGAAATTCTTCTAAAGGAAGAAAGTTTAATAAAACAGATGAATGGCTACAAATTTCTTTGTAAGAATAGATCCATCAGAGAAAGGAGAATGCAAATTATTGGATTTTATATAAAGTCTAATTTAACTGAGGAAGTGATTAAAGCTTCCAATGAGTGATATTATTTTTCTTGCTCACATATCTTTGATCATATATTTCATTAATGTGTGATGGAATTGTATTTAATAAAAACAAATATTATAAAAAGAAAATTAAGTTTGAGATTTCTCTAGAAATATCATGTGTATATGAAGTTGAATTGTAACATGTGCTATATGGATTGCTTGACAAAGTGTATGTTTCTAACATATCTATGGTGTGAGAGGTTGGTCTGACATCTGAGCTAATGAAAGATTGTGATAGGATTGTAAACATGATATAACTCATTGGAAGTTTCAGTTGTTTCATATTTAGTTACACATGTTATTTATTTATATAAATTATAAATGAAAGTCTAATTTAGTATCTTCTATTATTGCAATTTCTGGTTGGGTCAGTGAATGGCAAATAATATTAAAACTCACATTGCAGAATGTACAGTACTTAATTTATTAGTGCTTCTGCTCCAGAAATGGACTGAGAAGATTCAAAGAAAGAAAATCTTTATTCATTTCTGGGTGGCATTATTATTACAATACCTTAAAAAAATTAAATTTTTCTTCTTGGGGAAATCCTAAAATGACAGAAATAAGGATATGCTGCAATTCAAATGAACTGTTGTTATTGAATATTTGCACAATACATAAATTGAATATCACAAACACTTTGATTAGGCAAAAAATACATTGTGAGGAAATATGAATGCAACCATACACAAAGTAATGACATTTAATAAATCATGTTGTAGTTAGAATTAAGAATAACATATAATCACATGTAAATTGCATTTTATTGTACAGATTATAGATTAGTATATTCCAAGATTAAAATGATACTTGGGATAAGAAATAGGACTTATTCTGTTTATATTCACAAGTAGATTGGTTTTTATTCTTTAGAAGATTGGTATTCATTCTTTAGAACAGGAATGGGGAACCTGCAGTCCATAAGCCATAAGTTTTTTTTTATAAAACTTCTATTTAAATATGCAGAAGCACAAATATTGAATTAAGAGTTAAGAAGAATAAAATATTTATTTTCTCAACTACACCTTTTTCTCTCATCAATCTTTGTAATAGTTTTACTTTACTTTATCAGAGATGCAAAATTTCAACAAATTAAATATATTGTGTAGTCAATTTGACTATGGATTTAATATACAAAACTGAGAACATTTTGCTTGATTTTACAGTGATTTTTACAAGAACATATAACTAGCCAAAATAAAACTTGAATTTTACTTCTTTTATTATTTTGCCTTATTTTTTTATTACGATGACTACACTGAATAAGATAAGAAAAATTGACACAGAAAATGTTGCATTTAAAAAAAAAATGAACCAACATATTTTTTTATAGAAAGAAAAAGTAAATTAATGTTATTAATATATCTGGAAAGTATTTCAGTTAATAAAGAACACATTATTAAGAGGCACAATTTATCAAAACATTTTGATTACAACAAAATTATGAGGGAAAAAAGAAATATTAAAATAAAAAATTTGAAAGGAGCTTCACCAAGTAGTTGACATGTTTTTTGAAAGCATGCTATTTCTTTTAAAAAGCAGAAATTTGGAAACCATGTTTAAAAAAAACTTTATAAAAGACTGCAGCCAGTCCAGGACATAAGAAGAAATGAGAATATAAATATGACATGAAGATGAGTACAAGGTGAACTGGAAAAAATGTCATTAAATGTAGAGCATTGTGACTTTCATTTAAAAAGGAAAAATTAAAAGTGACTTGCCAGTTGAAAAGGTTATCCATTTTTAATGATTATAGGTTAAATTGATTAAATTGTTCATCAAATATATTAGGCTATTTTTTGAATCAATCATTTTTTATGGCTTACAAATAACATTAAAAATATCTAAATGACTCTTGACAAAAAAGATTCTCCATTCCAGGTTTAGAAGTATATACCATATGTATTAAATTCCAACAACTATTAAAACCTAAAATTGCTTTTTTGTATCTTTAAAATTATCATAAAACTAAGACATGAAATTCTTTTATGGATTCATCAGTATGTTATGAATACATGTAAGTTATGGATACATGTAAGGTATGAATTCATGAGTATGTTATGGATACATGTAAGTTATGGATTCATGAATATGTTATAGATACATGTAAGTTATGGATTCATGAGTATGTCATGGATACATGT
>JAQFVV010007298.1:0-112251 GCA_028023455.1 Epiperipatus broadwayi | reverse complement strand
AAAAAAAAACAGTAATTAAAAGTAAGTTTTCATTATCTTGATTAAAAAAAGTTGATGACTCTTTTCAGTTCACCTTAATCCTTTCAAAAACAACTTTGTAAATTTTTTATTAAAATATGTTATACAAGCTTTAATTAAAAAAAATTGCTAATCAAAATAGATAGTGTAATTTTATAATTACCAGCATATATATTGTAATATAAAATTATAATTGTTTTAATTTCAAAGTCAGAATTAATAAAATTTTAATTAGACCTTTTTAAATGTCTACTTTATAATAATTTTTTTAAATCCAAAATTATTTAATCCTTAACTCTCCTGTATTCTGACAGATTTCTTTGTTCTCACTAGATTTAAGCTTTCAATTTTCATGTTGATATTAAACCATTATTATTTATCAGAATATAATAAATTTGACATTATTCAATATATATTTTTGTTTAGAAATTAAATAAGTTTAAAAAATCTCATTTTTGGGAATTATTTTAAAAATTAGATTTTAATCAAAACAAAATGCTGTCACATCATTAAATTTCAGGTAGAGCCAATTCTATTTGCAAAATGAATGAATCTTTTTTGTTTGATGTTTGTTTTAAAAATCTGAAGGGATTATTTTTAATTACTACTAAATTTATTAATTTATGCTTTAAAAGTTTAAACTCTTTTTGTAATTTTTATGATATTGCTAAATATTATAACACTCTACTGAGTGACCTCATTTCTAGGCAGCTGTTTCCTATGACCATAATCTTTATAGTAACAATATTCAGAAGAATATATTCTTTTATATTTAAAAATAAAACATTTTGTAAAAAATAAATATGTAATAACATTTATTTTTGATTTCTAATAATTATTACACAATTATAATACAAATATAATCATAAACTTTCCAAAAAAAAATCAAGTTTTTAGATCATTGAAATATTTTCTTGAAGTAATCTCTCAAAGTTTGAGATCACAAATATATAATGGTTATCCATCATTGTGGTGTTTTAGATGTTTTGATGGACTGCATAGTTGATTTTTTCACTATCTTGAATTTTTTAAAATCAAAATATCAAAATAAATATATGTGAATTTTAAAGCTTCACAAAATTTTCACAGAGGGTAAAAAATGCAAATTTTACTTTTAGAAATTTCTGATGAACTTTGACCATCTCAAAATAAGACCTGGCTAACTGATATTCTAGTGTAATATAGAAAATATCTCTAAAAATTTATGTTTGTGTTTATTATTTTTCCTTTCAACTTTATGCACAATATATACATGCAAACACACTACTATGTTGCTATATGCCATGAGACACATAACTGTCTTATATCCCTTATCATGGAGAAAAGAAAAAGAGAAATAAATATCCATCTAACAATATTTTATATAATATATACATATAATCAAAACAAAGTTTATACCTCAAACTATATATTCATAATTTGTTTTAGAGATTTGACAGGCATCTGACAGCTAACAGAATACTGCAATTCTGAGTTAGATAAAGAATTCAGCTTCTGAGCTATAAGTTCACAATACAGTATGAACACCAAGAGGGCTACCTCAATTTAAAAAACTATAAGATACAACCCTTGATATTAAATAAAAATGTAAAAATAATTGCAAAGTTCTGTTTTTTTAGTCTTATGGGCTGGAAAATACAAAACTATGCACTGATCCTTTGAGTCTTAGGGGTTAGAAAATAGAGAACTATGCCTTTCTCCTTTTTTTTGGAGATTTAGAAGCTGGGGATTATGGAAGAACTATGTTAACTGCACTACAATAAACAATAGAAAACCAGAAAAGATTTGGTGCAATTCCTGAGATAAAACATACTTCAGAGTTGCATGAAAACATTGTATCTTCAACTCAATGACAAAATTCTTTATCCATAATTAAAACTGAAACTGTAACTAAACAAAATCCAACTATCAAAATCCCAATCCAATCTCCAAAACCATAGATTTTCTATTCTATTCTAAACATGAACTTTTAAAATGTACATTAAAACTACTATTTTATAATTTATAATCATCAATATTCTTGTCACATATTTCACAGTAATACTTTTAAAATTAATTCTACATAAAATGCATCATTTTTCCTTTCTCAGATGTTTATATTGGAGATCAAGTTGAATGGTTATATTGTAGTAATAGCCATCAACACCACATTGAGTATCCATTTGTAATGATATGAAGAAACTGGATGGAGTGATGATAAGTCATCATTGTCAATCCCACTTAGAGTCTCAAATTTAAACATAGAAATAATATAATGAGCATGAGAAATCAATACAGACCTGATTAAGACTAAATAACTATAAGTTTACCAGAATTACATAAAATCAATGATCATTTATTATCATGAATGATTAATAAAACTCAACAGTCAATTTTGTGACTGGATTTGAAATGGGTCTATTGTAGAGCAGGCTAATTATTTAGCCTTCACCAACTTGGGTTAGATTATGTAAGCAATAATTTGGATGCACAAACTTAAGTGCTAATCCATAAGCATATAACAAGTAAAAAATAATGTTGGGCTGCTAAAACATGCTTATCATCATCAATGCTCTGGTTACTTAGTACTATTAATGTACTGACCAACTACAAACTTAATTTCTAAATAAATAATTAAAATGAAATGTAATACATGGTCTTTAAAGAATACCCTTTGTTCCATCCACTATCACCATCTGGATGTCTATAACACTAAATATAAAACCTTTTTATATAACACCATTATGCATGAATCCAGCTTAGTGAGCAAAAGCTTTATAACTTACTCTATCAACCAGTTCTATTAAACAGTTTTTCTTTAGATTTCAGCTCATTAAATGTTTTGACAATATTGTCCTTCTATATTACATAATTTATTATATTTTTGTCTATATGATTAATATAAATAAAGGCTTATTATTTCTGTCATATAAATCACTGATATATATTTTCCAATATTTTCAATACCTCTATTTTCATCATTAGTAATTTACAATTCTGTAGTTCTGTTGTTTTTTGTAACTCAAAACTGCTTTATTTTATTACAATTTTTTTTTTTTTTTGCAATTTCTCTATTTTTCTATTCTATCTTTCTAGCCATTCTCTTTTAATTTTTTTCTGTCTCGTCTCAATTCCCCATTACAACTTCTGTACATATTTATACCTTCTATATAATTGCTTTATTTTTCACATTCTGTCTATCATTTTATTATCATATTATTATGGATAAAAACCTCTCCCCTTTTTTTGTATTCTACAGCTCCTGCTTCTATTGCAGTTATTTAAAAAATTTTCTGGAGTAATTTTCCATCATTTAGATTTATTTCATCAAATCAATTATTATTATTTACTATAATTCTGAAAATTTTCATTTATATCTCTTTTTATTCTCTGTTGTCCATTTTTTTCTTGGCTCTTTTAATAATTAATCTCAATTCTCCTTATTATTAAATTGTGATCCAAATCTATATGCTGTTCTGTTTAAAACACACATGGAATGAAATCACTATCTAATTGAAATCTGTTCTTAACTAGTCATGTGTGATCATTCTTTTATGATTTTTAAATTGTGTGTTCATCATTACTGCACTATCTTCTCTACAAAAACTTCCTCTCATTTCTTATTCTCAATTCTAAATCACCAAAAATTTTATTACTTTTATTCCCAGAATGCAATTTTTTAAACTTTCATTTTTTTTTTTCCAGAGCAGATCTATCTTTTTTTTCATATGTCAAATATGTAGACTGGGAAGCGAACCCAGGCCAGCTGCTTAGAAGGCAGCTATACTAACCATTAGACCACCAACGCTTGACAAGATCTCTCTTATCTTACAGAATCCCACAATATACAACTTTTTCCGTTTCATCTCTGATAATAAATTTATTATCATTTTTAACTTCATCATTATTCTAATATTCTATATACCTATTTCTACAGTATTGTCTAAATCAATGACCTTAGATAATTGGTCATGAGTAGACCAGATGGATATGATGAATCTAATAAATGTCTCTGCTAAAGTAGTTTCATTTGCTTTCTCTAATATATTATTATCTTATATTGTTTAGTGACGCGCGTATTTGAATTTTTATATTTATTTCGGATACATTATTTATATTTGATTACATTTAATACACACATATATCCATGTTACTTGGGAATTTATGATTAAACACTAATATTGTATATATATATTGGTAATGTACATTCAGACTGTAGTATATGTTTATTTGTTTATATATTTTTGATTTACTATATATTTTTTATATGATTATATTTTGTTATGCTGCATATATTTAATCGTTTTTCGTAATTTAAATGATCTAGTTCTTATTTTGTTTCCTAGAGCTAGTAGTTAATTCTCTCTTTGATCGATTTGTCATTTTTTCTTTAACATGCAAAAATTTTTTTTCTATATTTGTAAAATCTCTCAAGCGTTTAGAATATAATAATCTTTTTCTATAAATTAGTTTATATTATTATCTTAGTCCATTTTCTTTATAAATATCTTTTTTTATATACAAATATTTATATATATACAAGTTTTTTTTTTTTACGTTATAATAACATTTTCTGTTCTGTTTATATTATTAAAAAATGATAATAACGTCCGAATTAATAATTAAATACTTCATTATATTATTTAACAATGTTAGTATTGTATTTCTAATTCCTGAATATAATAAATTAATTAGTCTTTAATGAATGTTAATTTTATATTCAATCATTTACACTTCGTAAGAAGTCTTAAATTAACCACTCAGAAATAAACTTGATTAAAGGTTGCTATGGCAACTATTCACTTGTAATCCGTTTCTCAATTTAGTGCAGAAACAACTAGTAACCATGAAATAGAGATAGGTCTGGATTAAGCTTGTTTGTCTGTTCTGTCTAAAATTAATATGTAATTTATTACTTACAGCAGCTAAAGTTATCTAATGCTTGAAAACATAATGATAATTTATTTGCTTATATAAACATAACGATGATTTATTTACCTACATGTTTATAAATTCGAAAATACACTTATTATTTAAGACTAATAAAGTTGCTCACGAAATTTGCAGTTTATTTGAGAAATATTTTTTATTTATGTATATAAAAAATTTAGTTCACCAAAAGATATGAATTATTATTGAGTAAACAGATAGTCTGCCCATATAACAAAATAAATAAAATAAAATGAAGTAAAACACATATTTTGTAAAATAATTGTATAAATATAAATTTAAGAATTACTACATTTTTTTTTTTTTAGTTAATGATAAATTCCAAATTAAGAATTACTACATTTATAAATCAAATAATAAAAACTTGACACTAAAACTCTTCCCTATTCTGAGGTTGCTCTATTATTATTATTATTATTATTATTATTATTATTATTATTATCATCATCATCATCATCATCGTTTTGTTTTTTTATTAGAGAGATATCAATAATAAACTTAACAATACAAAATAAAAATAAAAAATACTGTTATGATGGTTGAACTGTAAGATCTGATGATAAATAATCATAAAAAAAGTAATTAAATGAATTTATTGTGTTAGGATTTATACGAAGTTCAGGAGCTGGAAATGATAGGACTGGACACAATCCTTGGATTTTTTAAGTTCCAGAGTTTGCTATTTTACCAGTGCACTAAGTTATACAGGGCATTTGACTTAATATATATAATAAGGCCGCATTGTGTGATGGTAGCATATTTATCTGCCATACATTAGTATGGAATCTAACCTAGATAAAATTTGATTTTTTTTTTCAAATTAAAATCAGAATTTTTTTTTCAAATAAAGATCCTACATCCAATGCAGATAGCCATTTAACATAAGTCAATAAATAAATATCTAGATATTTTTTGTTTGACAATTAAATTAAGAACGAAAAACTGCTAAAGTCAGCACCAACTAGCCAAACTGATAAGTAATGACTTATCATTTACAGCTGCTCTTTGAGAGCTCTGTAGATAGATCTTTACATTAAGATGGACATTTAAAGACATTTTGCCCTTTTTTGCACCTATTATTTAATTTGAAAATTTGGCATTATATTATTTAAAGCTAAAGTTCAAATCTCATGGATCTTAAAGTTGATTTAAAACCAACACAGTTATCTATCTAATATCAATCATAAATTGATAAGACTTGTAAAAATGTGTTCACTATTTGTTAATTGTGTTTCTCTATTTTTTTTCTATATAGAGAGTAGCTTTAAGTCATTTGTCTAATGAGTTCAAAGTCATAAATTTAAAACTTGGATTTTGTTAACACTAAGATCATTTTGATAGGCTATTTTCATGACAGAAATAAATAAAAAAATTAGTGTAAAATAGCATCTTAGAAAGACATTTTATGAATGGATTACATTTGCATTATATAATTTATTACCAGCACAAAGTAAAGGTTGCACATTTGACAAGTAAATGTTGTTTTGATAGTATAATATATCTTGGATCATCATCAGCAATAGAAGCCACTCTCAAATGAGTATGATCATTCCAACTGCAACAACAACAACAAAAAAGAATAACAATAGTAATAGTAGAAATAGTAATTGTACATTAGAGATGAATTTTGCAATGATTTTTCAAACCAATTTGTGCTCTTTATTTTATATTTTGCAATCCTGGCTTTTAAATTCTTCTGCAGCAAACTTTTCTTTTTGAAACACTTTGGCATTATCCTTAGTTATATGTCTCTATTATATTCTATCCTGACTTTTTATCTTTCCATTGAAAGCAATTAATATTCCATTTTTTAATAGTGATTTTAAGAAAATTTATAAAACAAATGGATTTTCTACTTCTTCTTCTCCTATGTATTGATTTCTATTATAACATATCATACCATTGACACCTTCTTTGACACTTTATCAATACTTTTATTTTTATTATTTGTATTACACTAACAGTTTCGACTGTCCTGCAGTCATCATCAGAGTTCTTGTTGATTCTATTACCAAAACCCAACTGTTAGTGTAATACAAATAATAAAAATAAAAGTATTGATAAAGTGTCAAAGAATGTGTCAATGGTATGATATGTTAAAACAAATGGATCTGATTATTCCATAAAAATCATACTCATGTTAACCATAAAATAGTTATTTTATTACATTTTGGTTTACAAGCATCAAATTTACTCTATTCACAACTTTGACATCATTCACTCTTAGATAAATACAGGAATGATTGTCACTAATTATGTAATAAACCTAGACATTGTCTCTAGCCCAGATATAAACTTTAAATCTTAGTTAAATATTAATATATCTCATTTTTAATTAAACATACGCACGTGGAGTTATTCACATTTCTCTTTTCCATGTGTGATATCTTTTATAAATGTATTAAAATAAGCTCTATACCACCACCCATTTTTATCATATCATATGATAAGGATACAATAAAAGACAAATGATTTCCAAGATGTAGCATGAAATGTATCATGGGGCTGTTTTGTCTTTTATTGTATTTTTATTCATGTTTTGAAAAGAATGTGCGATTGTGTAGAAGTTATTTAATGCATTTATAAAATCCTTGCATTGTTCATTTGTATGCATGCCCAATCTAATGAAGATATGATTTTACAACAGTATTGCAATCTGCAAGTGAAAAACATAGTGATTGGTCATGTGATTTTACTATTATAGTATATCTTAGTAAAAAGACAACTGGTTTTTTTCTCCAAGTTGTTTGTAGCACCAACTATGAATTGATGTATCTCTACATAATTTAGCTATTAATCAGAAGAATTTTAAGTTGAGTGTGTGTGGATCACAAATTATGACAATGCACTGACATTGAATTTTGGTTTAAATTGGGAGAAAAATGCTAGTGAAATGTTTTAAATGGCATATACTATAAATGGCAGTGAAACCAGAGTCACAAAAATGTTATTAAATGGTTTGTAAAATTTCATGATAGTAGGAAGAGAATTAAAGATAATCTATAAAGATATGAACCTCATTATGGAACTCATGATTCAGATATGCAGGCAATAACTCAGAAATGGCATTGTGGATAGCTTGGTGAGAGAACCAATCATCTTCGCATTGAGAAACACTGCATGATTTAAGATTTTTATTTTTTTTATTTCTTCTATTTATGCTCTATACAGTTAAATCAAATTACCATTAATATATGAAATAAATATTTTTGGTTCTCAATAAGAGGAAAGTGAACAGAAAGAGAGAGAAAAAAACGTTAGTCTGACCACTGAAATACAACTTGCAGCTTTAGTGCTGGAATGTTACTTCAATTCCTTGATCACAATTTTTAAAAAATAGTAAATTTTTTATAGATTATTTAATACGTCTAAAATGTCATTTCTTTTGTTGTATTTATACATTTGCCTTAAGACATGTTTGAATGTACAAGGAGCAATATTAATACTGATAAGCAAAAATAATCTGACATTAAAGACGATAATAGTATATACTACAACTTGCTATCTTTTATTAGCATCCATTATTATTATTAGTCGTGTTTAGTTGATAAAACACATTTTATCAACAAAACATCATGTGATCACTATTTCCTATGCTTTCACAAGCTATTATTAACAGTAGAAAACTTTCCATACAATAGTGCCACCTAGTGCAAGCCTTAGTAATCAATTTATGCAGAAAGGATTGTGTATAAAATTCCTACCTAGTGCCTACTCATCCAATATCCCCAGACTAGTTTCTAGTTTGTGGCTTTCATCAGTGAGAATTTTGGGATCTGAGAGCATTGCAACTAGATCTAAGGATCTAATGCAATTCACCAGCAGCCACCTTTTATCTATTTAATTAACTATAAAGCTAGGAGCTCAAGGTGAAAACCCCTTAATGTTTTCAATCCCAGCTCATTCACACTTCTGTAGATATATAAATCTGAACCCACCTTGGTTTATCAAAAACCATAGCCATCATCATCCTACAGCATTAGATCCTTAGATCTAGGCACAATGATCTCAGATCCAAAGCTCCTCATTGATGAAAGCCACAAGCTAGAAACTAATTTGAGGTTACTGAATGAATAGGCACTGGATAGGAATTTTATGCACAAACTCTCCTGCTTTCATTGATTACTAAGATTTGCATTTGGTGGCACTACTGACAAATTTATTTTGCTTATTGGTAAAATTTTCAATGTAATATTGGAGAATAGTTTTGTAATTTTTCCCCATACAATATAGAATGATGTTTTGCAGTTAACAACTGTGGTTAACTATTGTCATAAACTAAAAAAGAAAACAAATAGGAGAAAAAATATTAGAGAAAGTGAAACTCAATATATGCAGAGATAAAACTCTCCATACAGTACAAGCTAGAGTAATCAATTGATGTAAGAAGATTTGTACATAAATTCCCATCTATTACCTACTCATCCAATATCTCCATCTAGCTTGTGGATTTCATTCAGTGAGGAGTCTTAGATCTGAGAGCATTGCACCTAGATCTTAGTTTCTAATGCAACCCTCCAGCAGCCACATTTTATTCTTTTAATCAATTATAAAGCTTTGAGTCCAAAATGAAAACAATAATGTTTTCAATTCAAGCTCATTTGTTTGTATAATCATATACATCTGAACTCAGTTCAGCATCTATACATTTTGGTATCTTTGGTTCTTTAATAGCCATAGTCACTGTAATCTTACTGGACAGGATTGGTATTAAACTACTAAACATAACATGATCACTATTTTTTTATGCTTACACAAGCTGTCACCACAGAGGCAAACTCTCCATGCATTAATGCCACTTAGTACCAGCCATAATAATCAATGGATGTAAGAAGATTTGTGCATAAAATCTCATCTCATCCATACTCATCCAATATTCCTTGATTAGTTTCTAGCTCATGGCTTTGGTCACTGAGAAGCCTTAGATCTGACAGCATTGTAACTAAATTTTAGGATATAATGCAACCTTCCATCAGTCACTTTTTATCTTTTTAATTAACTATAAAGCTTTGAGTCCAAAATGAAAACACAATAATGTTTTCAATTCAAGCTCATTTTCTTGTATGATTATATAGATCTAAATTCAGTTTAGCATTTATACATTTTGGTGTCTTTCATTCTTTAATAACCATAGTCACCATAATCCTATTAAGTGAGATTGATATTAAACCACGAAACATCAGATGATCCTCATTCTTTATGCTTACACAAGCTGTTAATAGAGAGTCAAAACTGTCCAAATAGTAGTACCACTCAATGCAATCCAGAGTAAACAGTGGAGACAAGAAGGTTTGTGCATAAAACCTGCATGTAGTATCTACTCATCCAATATCCCCAGACTTGTTTCTAGCTTGTGACTTTCATCAATGAGAAGCCTTGGATCTTAAATGTTACTGATCTAGACCTTAGGATCTAATGCAACTTTCTAGTAGCCCCCTTTTAGCTTTTTATTTTACTATAAAGCTTTGAGTTCAAATTAAAAATATAATAATGTTTTCAATTCAAGCTCATTTATTTCTATAAAGATGCTAAACTGAGTTTAAATCTATATGACCATGCAAGCAAATGAGTTTGAATTGAAAACATTATTGTGTTTTCATTTTGAACTCAAAGCTTTATAATCAATTAAAAAGGTAAAAGATGGCTGCCAAAGGGTTGCATTAGATCCTAAGGTCTAAGTACAGAGCTCTCAGATTCAAGGCTCCTCACTGATGAAAGCCACAGGCTAGGAATTAGTCTGGGAATATTGGATGAGTAGGCACTAGATGGGGATTTTATGCACAAACCTTTATGCATCCATTGATTACTTTGGCGTGCACTGAGTAGTGCTACTGTATGAGAGTTTTGCTTCTCTATTACCAGCTTGTGAATGCATAAAGAATGATGATCATGTGATTATTAGTGATTCAATATGATATAAATACATGCAAATAAATATATGAATTATTACAATTTATTAATATGAATAATATAATAAAAATTGCTAAATTCAAAAGTGTAAAATATTTCAGATTTTATTGAAAAACTGATTTTTTAGTCAAGCGTTGGTGGTCGAGTGGTCACCACAGCTGCCTTACAAGCAGTTGTCCCGGGTTTGCGGGTTCGCTTCCCGGCCGATGCTTTGACAAATGAAAAAAACAAACAAACTTATTTTTAATCTTTCTTCTTGAGTTAGAGTAGCCAGCCATATTTCTTTATGAGTGTCTAGATATTTTTTTTCCAACTACAAACAACTGTTTTCACTATTTAATCTTTAAAAAAAAAAGAGAGAATCTTAATTTTTATTTATATAATTTTGTTTTCCCAGTTAATCTTATTTTTTTCATATTGATTCAAGATTTGTAGAATACACTTAATTGTATTAAATGATTTTGTGTCATTATTAATCAGATTAATTTTGGATTTGATAAAAAAAAAATTTTCTTTTAGCCTTTTGACTTAAACTTTAGCAAATGATTTCAATATTTTTATTCCAACCTAGAAATTTAAATATATATGAATGTTCTAACAAAATAACAAAAATATTGTCATATAGTTAAAAAAGATAAATTGGTTTAACGTCATTCTATTAAAATTTTTTAAAAAGTTCTCATTAAATCAAATATTTATCATTAAAACTTAGATTATTAAAATGATTGTCAAATGAATTAAACCATGCTAAAATTATTAAGAGTTTTAACATGAAGCTTATTATAATGTATATAATGACTTTAGTTAACTAATTGCATGTAATAAATTATTAAAAGTAATTATTAGGATTAAAAAAAAAAAGACTTTAAATTAAATAAGTTTTGGTCACTTTTTAATTACTATAAAGTCATATCTTAAAGCTAAATTTTTAATTTTTTTTTAAAAAACTAATGCCTGAAACTTAATTTTCAGTCAACATACATTATAGAAATGTTAAAAAATATTTAAATTATAAATCACTAATATTTATTAACATTCAGAACTATATTTCTTTCCATTGTTAAAAGTTATTTGCAGTAATAAATAATGAAGAATAATCCAATTAATAATAAAACCTGTTCATTACTTGAATAGAAAATATGATTATTAGTTATTAAAATATAAAATTTGGGGAAAATATTTGCTTTTGTTATTAAATTATGTATTTCTAAAGCATATATTGCTTATAACACTCTATTCATATACACATTAATGCAACAAATTTTCTTAAAAAACTTCTTTATTTTCTTACGGTTTCGACTGTCCAGCAGTCTTCATCAGAGTTTTATCTTCTTCACTGCCTTAATTAAGGCAATGAAGAAGATAGAGCTCTGATGAAGACTGCTGGATAGTCGAAACTGTAAGAAAAAAAATAAAGAAGTTTTTAAAGAAAATTTTAAGGCAGTGAAGAAGATAGAGCTCTGATGAAGACTGCTGGATAGTCGAAACTGTAAGAAAATAAAGAAGTTTTTTAAGAAAATTTGTTGCATTAACGTTCATATGAATAGAGTGTTATAAGCAATATATATAATTATATGAAGATATGCAAAGAAAGTGAAGGAAAAGAATAAATTTCTAAAGCACTTGTTGACTTAAGAGTTCTGATGAAAAATTATAATAAACATAAACCAATTAAATGCACTGAGCCAACTTTTAGCAAAAACTGCCAGAATCAGTGCTGAGTAAAGTTATGTAGTATAGTGTGCTTATATAATTGATGTGATATAATATGTAAATAAGACACAATATGCAAATAAGGCAATTAGATATTCCATTTTTCAGACAATGGAATATGTGAATCCTTTTTGTTGATGGAATGTAGATCCTTTGCAATTGCCCAAACCTCTTTGTATTTTCTTTTTCTATTGCTCCTTTCAGAGCATTCAGCCAATGTTTTTCCAAAAGCTGGCTCAGTGCATTTAATTAGTTTATGCTTGTTATATCTTTTCATTAGAACTCGAAATCAATGAGTGCTTTAGAATAAATATAGTTTTATGAAAAGAGTTAATACTTTGAGAATTAAATATACGTATGTATATATTATCATTAATTATTGTGATAAACATTTCCAGTTTTTTCAAAATGACTGACTATACATCTGTTGGCTAAAATCGCCATGAGAAAAGTCTACTGCAAACTGGACATTGTATATGGGACATAATGGACTAGTATAAACATGATCTTCAAACTCAAGAAATAGCATAGTAATTAAAAAATAAATACACATATAGAATACATGAAAATTGAGTTTGAAGCTAATTCAAATCTATTCATAAAGACTATACACTTCTAAGTAACCAAATTCTAGTTCAAAGCTTCAAGTTCAGAAAATTTCTGTTTTTCTGCAAAGTTAAATTTTAATTCATGAGATTCATGAATTGTCTGTAAATTGTGAAGTTTTCAATAGTATTCAAATTTGACATTTTATATAAAATGAGATTACAATAAATGAGTGAAAAAAATTACACTTCAAACCCTTCAAATTTACCACATTAGTTCATTCATCATGAAGCCCCTCCCCCTTTTCCTTTTCATACTAAGTAATTTTAATTAATATAGTCAGTATTTTTAAAAAGTTAATGTATTTTTTTTTGTTTTAGATTTTTCAAAATGGTGACAGTCTGCCTCATAAACTCTACCCAACAGATCCTAATCCAGAGGGCGCCTACAGAGATCAAATGGATCAACTTACTAATGTTAGTATTTATAAATGTTTTTTTTTTTAAGTATCAAAATATTAAATATTTGTTAATTTAAAGATTAATAGAACATTCTTTCTATATAAAAGATTAAACAATGTAAATCAGATATACAAAAAATTATTTAACAAGAAAGATATACCACTATAAAAAGAGAGATAGTGATTTTAAAATACTTCCAAGAATAAGGGATCACAATTCTGGTTATATATATTTTTTAAAGGTGTCAAAAATATTTTATTGAGTTGAAAAACTATGTAATGTTTATAAATCTGAAGGTTAGTTGTATATATAGATATTGGATTTATAGGTGCTTTATAGTTGTGTGTTATATATTTTCAGTGCAGTTAAGCAACGTAATCAGCTAATAAATATCTATATAGCTTGATTTTTCCTCACTGACTCTATATGTAAACTTTGGTTAAGGTTTACATACTTGGTTAAACAATAAAATGTATGCATTTTTATCAATGTGAATAAACTTATTAATTAAAACATAAAAAAAAAAACAGTATAGTCATGGGTTTAATTAAAAAAGATGTAAATTATTAATTAAAAAAGATGTAAATTATTAACAAGAGTCTAATTCAGAAAAATTTAAAAGTATCAGGTAATGAGAATTTAATGTGAATGATATAGATAAATGGAAAATCTATGGTACAATCAGAGAATTTTTACTCTTTAATTGAGAGATTAAGAATAATAAAAAGTAGATTGTGGTATTACTTTGTTTTTCAGGTATGAAAGTAATTGATATCACAAGCAAATTATTTGCCATTGAAAGGATGAGTTAATTCATGTATGAAAAAGTAAAAAAAAAAATTAAGAATTTATTTTAATCCAAAACTAACCCAGAAGAATATTATAAGGTTACATTTTGGAGCAGATTACTGGAGGAAAAACTAGGAAAGTGGTAAATTACAATTTAGTACTTTGATGTGTTTAAAATGAATGTGTGGAGGAAGCATTATTTGAACACTTATTAATAGAAATGCTTGAATACAAATGATGACAGCAGTTAAAATAACTTACAAAGAAGCAATGCACAAGAAAATATGTGAGCTTGTCATAGACCAGGTTAAAGAAATCTGGGCCTTAAAAATAGAAAGAAAGGATTATGTAAATGGAATTAAGCCTCTGTCTGACTAGAATATATTTGTAGATATGCTTATTAATTGTGTAAATTCAACATAAATATACATGTATTAATGATAAGATTTATTAAAAACATGAAATTGATTGTAATTTCTATATTTTCAGAATGTAGTTATACATAAGCATATTGACTCTGAAATATATCATTTTTAATAATTATTCTATTTTCAACTTTTACATTTTAAAATAAAGAAATTAAAACTGCTTAATACAAATAATATTTAAGCATATTCTGATTTGTGATTTGGCAAATGTAAGGACATGGCATAGTTGATAAAAAGATTTTGTTGAAATTGATTCTGTGACCCTTGTATTATCATAGTTTATTATTCAGAAGTTAGATATTATACATAACATCAAATGCCTTAATTGTAGAGAACTTAAATGCTTTCATTTATAATATTACATATCATAACTCTTTAATGTGAAAATTACATAATTTGTGTTTTGTATTATATTAAAGTAACCAGATAATACTAAATCATCCATGCCCTTTACTGCTGTTACACAATGCTTTATTTAACATCCTCTTTTACAATTTACAGTTTTGATTGCCCCAACAATCTTCTTAAGAACTTGTATATATCTCTTAATTTCATACTGTTACACAATAAAGCATTGTGTAACAGTAGTAAAATACATGGATGATTTAGTATTTTATGGTATACATTTGGCAATGCAATAAAAAAGAGTAGAAATATTAAAGTAATAAGAACATATTACAACATACTAATAATTAATAGCAAATTCTATACAAATGTCAAATTATAATCAATAATTACAATGTGTAGAGATTTGTCTTTGATTTGTTGTATCAAGAAATAAGTATTGCTGTCTTAACTAGTTTAAAACTGTATCTTTCAAGAATTTTAGTGTGTTTAATATAAGTTCAAAATAATTTTATTATATTTTTGCTTAGTTTAGTACTTATTATTTTTTAAATAATATTTTACTTTCTGGGTTGCTTTCAGTTGTTTCTAATGCTTTTTCGTTTATAATAGTTTTAATTAATAATTAATACCGTAAGAATAGTGATTTTATACGCTACCTATTGGCCAATGCAGTATAAAAATTAATGTTTGAAAATGATTGAACTTTGATTTTTAATAAAATCATTATTTTTATTGAATAATAATAAACATATTTTTATTATAAAAACAAAAACTTTTAATTTTAATAATAAAAATATTATACAATCAATGTTTCTATATTTATGAATAGTTTCTAACCATGTGCAGAGATTGTTGCAATATAAAAATAAATAGTGATTAAAAGTAGTAATAATAATAATAATCAAACAATCTAATGTTGACCAATTTATAAGATGTTCAGCACAGAAATAAACAACTGGAATCACAATCCATGGAACTTGAATTTCAGAGTCAACCATGTCACTGCCATATTTAGCAATACAAAACAAAATGGTTATGTTCAGTAAAAATGAATACATTGAATAATATCTATCATCTTTTTTAAATTTCATTGATATAAAATTATATACATTGCCAATTAAATATAAGAAAAATCTTTCATTTAAAAAATATCTGATAATGACAAAAGATATTAATGTTAAATATGTCTTTATGTTTGAATGTAGATTGATTGGAGCAAATATGTCTTTTAAATAAAGAAATTTGATTATTTTATCTCATTAACACAAGCTCAAACATAAATGATCAATCTTTGTTTGCATGGTTTAGCACAATAATAGAGTAACCAATTAAAAAGTTAAAGTGGTCTGAAGCACTTTTCAGTTGAGTAAAGTTAAAAAAAATACTCAATTTGGTCAAAAATATGGAACTACTGTTTTAAATCTACTACAAGTGTGCTCAAACATCACTTGACCTCTTGAGCAACTAATTATACAATTATCAATTATATTATTTATTTTTTGCTTAATCACATTTTAACTAACAATATTTTTGAATATGCAATATTTTCCATGCTATCTTACTTATATATATATATATAATAATAATAATAATAATAATAATAATAATAATAATAATAATAATAATAATAATAATAATAATAATAATAATAATAATAATACACGCAATTTATCAGATAAAATCGATTAATCTTGAAACAAATATTTGTAAATACCTTCGTTATTATAAAATAGTTTGCAAAATGAAAAAATATATATTTTAAATAATTTATCTATTTTAATACATGTAGTTAGTTTTGTAATCCTTTATTTTTTTGTTTCTGGATTTTAATGGCATTTTACTTTTAGGAAGGAAAACTTGTAATGTTTAAACTTGGACAGTTTTTGCGGACTCATTATGCAAATTACTTAAACAAGCATTACGTTCCAAAACAGGTAATATTATTGTTTAATAATACTAATTTATATACATATAAAAAAGGTTATGATTACATCTATTATAAATTTATTATTACAAATATTTATTTTGCTGTTAATTATTAATTAAAAAAATCTTTTTAAACATAGCTTCAGCCTTAAGAAAAAGGCAGTCATCTTTGATATTTTTGAAAATTGATAATTGCAACTTCATCAACCTCATCATTTTCAATGATTTGTGAACTATTGTTTAATGTAAATTTCTTCATATTTAATTCTGATTCCTTGATCAATAGTTTCTTTTCTTAACATCTACAACAAATTTTCTCATCTTACTTATTCAACTCATGTTATCTCTTTATAAATATCTTACAATCTCCCTGGATCCAGTTGAAGATTTACCTATATCTTTTCATACATATATATCTTTTATCACATGCCATTATAGTTATTCAATATTAAAATAATAATTATCATTACGTATATAACATGTGACTATTTATTTTAGAGTTTTAAAAATGAATGAAATATCTCTACTCTATATATTTAATATCAGTCTTTTCAAAAGCAATATATGTCAAAATATATATGCTGATTTGATTCTGGCTATTTTTATTTTGGATAACTCTATATAAAAAGATCTAAAATACAGTAGAAAATTATCATTATCCTACTGTACAAAATTATTGATCATGACATCTTAAAAGGTAATTCAAATATTAATTAAAATAGAAATAGTAATTATTACATGGCATTAGATTTATTCAGTATAAAAATAATAATTATCACTACATATATATCTTACTTTATTTGCAAGGAAATCAAGTCATACATCATGTGACTCAATTTAATAAACTTGTACTAACAAATGTTATATAATGAGTGTGAATAGCTTTTAACAAGCCTTTCTGAATACCATTATTCCCGGATCTGTTTCTAGCTGCTGGCTGCCTCTTTTTTTTCATTCTCAATTTCAGATTTTAGAAATACCTGATTCTCACACATGTACATTTATATACTATTTTTATATTTAGACATTTTGGTTCTCTTATTAAAAACAATGAGATTTTTTGATTTTTTTTATAATGCTGTATTAAAAATGCTACTGCAAATGTAACCAACTAATAGTTCATAGCAAGTGGGAGAGAAGAATTTCATTAAAAATGAATAAAAATAATATATATAGTGTGGGTGTGATATAGATATCAATCTGTGAAATTGAGAATTAAAAAACATATCAAAAAAAGATATAGTTTTGGATGTTGGATGCTAAACTCAAGTAATTGATCAATCCATAGGAAACTATATTGGAACAACCTTCTGATATGGGAATTAAGTTAAATATGTTAGTTATCAAAGACTAAATGCAGAAGTGAATTTTTCCATATTTGGATAGAAGACAGAACTAAGAACCTTTCAAGATTTAAGATTGATTTAGATAACTTTTAATGAAACTCATCTTCCAGAGATAATTTTTTTTTGAAAGAGTAGATCATCAGGTAAAAGGAAATGCATGGTGTTGGATTTGCTGCAGGTTGTAATTTACTATTTACTATTATTGGAATTCTTAAATATGTTGGTGAAAGGCTAATGATATTAAATCTTGTTTTAAGAAATGCTACCTATTTTCATTTTATCAGTTTTTACACTCCAATACTAGATTCAGAGAGGTCAGAGAAAGAAAGCCATTATTTTTTGCCAAGTAATATTATTATATCAATACAATTAAAAGACCAAATGTTTTTTTTCTTGGAAATTTTTATACACATAGAAATAGTGACTCTTGCCCAAAATTATTGGAAATAAAAGTATTACTGCTGCAAACCCAAATGCCCTGCTATTATTGAATTTTTATATAGCATGTAGATTTTTGCATCATGAAACTTTACTCAGATAAAAAAATTGCTGTAAAAACTTGGATCCATCACAATGGCATCTAAAAAGTTACATTATAATTAGGACTCAAAATGCTAATGAAGCTTCTATTATGCAAGGTATTAAAAATGCAGATTGTTAGCCATACATTATTATATTTCAAAATAAAAAGTTTTTAATACAGTTATGTTCATAAGATATTTGATGATCATTCTTTTGAAGCATCTTTTATCCATCGTAAGTTCTATAGTTCTTAAATATGACACTATAGTTATGTTACAGAAGCATGAAATTCTTTTAAGGAGGGTGTTATGAATACAAATAAATCTACGCTTTGATTCAATAAAAAGAAAATTCCAATTACTTCATTGACAATGGTTCTATTATGAGTGACTTTATTGAATGAAACATGTTGAATTTTCTTTTTGGTATAAAAATAAATTGAATCTGGAATTTCATAAGAAATATAAATATTTAAAGACAGAAATTAAGCAACTGATAGGAGATGGAAAAAAGATTAATACATTACAAATGCAAATATAATATAGATATTCACTTATTATATTTTTTGATGCATTGAAAGTAGTATATGGACTAGAAAAAACTATATCTTAATCCTATTAAGTCTAAGGATAATATTCTTCTGTATGATTATATTTCAAGCAAATAAGAGGGTGATCATCTTTTGAATAATGATACAAGGACATAAATGATGTTTAATGATATAGCCATCCTTCCTACTCATTTAGAATTGGACAAAATTATTCAGTTCAGTAACATTAAAACAATTATTTCTAATTTCAAAAATGGAAAGGCTGCAAATCCTGATGAGGATGTATGGTAATTTTTCAAAATAGAATGATAATGTGGTCACACTGCTGCTATAATTTTTTTAGGAATATATAGAGCTTGAAATTGTACCACATGATCCTAAGCATACATCTATTGTTTACTGCAGCAATTATTATGGGATATCATTTGTATTCACTCCAATAGAAGTGCATTCAGTGATGTTAGTATTTTTTTTAATTATAGATGAATGAGCATCAGGAACTCAAACTGGTTATAGAGACTCAAGAAGCACTGTAGATGTGATTTTTATTACTAGCAAATGCATAAAAAGTAGTGGAAATAAAGAAGCAGTTTATCTACTGTTTTTACTGATTTGACTCAATCAATCAAACAAGTCTATGACACTATTTGAAATTAATTAGTTTCCATCTTAGTTGTTTGCATTATACAACTTTAATATGATGAAATAAGACAAAACATTAACATTGTTGTGGAAAAATCTAAAACATTTGAAGTGAAAGCTGGTATTAAACAGGGATGTTTTCCTACTTTGTAGTGATTTTTATATTTTACTACTTCAAAAGATCTATAAAATATTGTTAATATTTTGGATATATTCTAAAAAGATTTTTGTTTAGTAATTAGTGTTCAATGAAACAGAACTTTATCAGCCGGTGATGGAAGTAAAACTTTGGCAATTTTTAAATTTTATTTATTATCAACTTGCAAATAGGATTCAATTTCAATACCACCTGGAAGCCTTTTTAAAATTAAAAAGTAAATGAAGATACTGAAATGCAATATCGGGTCCAATGTGTTGCTGCATAACACAAATAAAAACATGGGGGTTTCATCATAGTCCTACAACTATTGCAACTAAATTAGTGATAGTAGATCTTTTAGTTTCTCAATTTATTGTCTGGATGACCTGGACCCATTATCAATATAATATAAAATTATTACTAAAATTTTATTTAAAGATGACTGTAATGTTTAAATATAAGTATATTGTCTAAACAGAATTTAATGTAATTAAAAAGGATTTGAACTCAGACTTTCAAATTCACTCCATCTTATACAATTATACACATGACCACAGATACATGAAAAGTATCATGTATATCAGTTGTATAAGATGGAGTGGATAGCTGTTGGGATCTTGAAAGTCTGAATTGAAATCCCTTTTAATTATGCAAACATGATTGATAATTTTCTGAAAATATGATGTCATACTCTTTTATGGTTAACTTAAACATGGTTTCATGAAAGAGATGGACTTCATTTATTTTATAAAGATACTCTACATAAATTCAGTATCGGTTGCCTTCTTTGAGCAGATGTAGATGAGATTAGAATACAATAGAGAATTACAATTAGGCAAGGTGCTAAACTTTTTCAAAAAATAAGTTTCACTGCAGAAAAAGTTAAAAAGCAGATATCAAACAAACACACTAAAGAACAAACAATTACATATTAAGTTTGTTTATTGTATATCAGCATTTTCAAACTAATAATATGTAATACTTGGAACATATATGGGACTTTAATAACTGTAGAAACCAGATTGATCTAATGCATCATATAAGTTATTTGCATATTTTAGTTTCTCATTATCTATAACAACGAATTTGAAATAAAAGGGTTGAAGTTGATCATAATATTGACAGTATATATATATATATTTATATATATACATATAACTATTTTAGTGTAATATAAATTTTATTACATAATTTCTTCAGTTAAGATAGCAAAATCTGAATCTAGGATTTAGCTGCATAATTGTTATGTATTTTACTCTATGTCTAACATTTGTTTTATGATCATTAAAAGTTAAATGCATAAGTTAAAATCATCTATACGTATTTCTTCATTGCCCAGCATGCCTACCAATATATATATCTATGACTTCAAATATATATATACTGTACCAGTCGAAAAACCCACCACCTAAACTTCAAGTCAGATTTTCAGGCGGTTCAAACTGAATTCAAACCCAACTCCACAGCTCAGATTAGTAGAAATCTAAATCGATGGCACAGTGCTATCCACCAAGGAACTAGCTCAATGGTTGGTGAGGATCAGAGACCCCTGAACTGACATTAATATCTGATAATAAACTGACTAAAAATAATTTTAAATTGAATCATATGTATATGTTCGGGTTGCCAACACAGACAGCGAGTTTTAACATTAAAATAATTATGAAAGAATTAAGAACTAAGAAACCAAGTGTGTTTAGAAAATATTTAATAATAATAATTTGTTTTGTTTGAATAATGATTATATTAATCACCTCTAGCCTTTAACAGAATTTATAATAATAATAATGATGGCGGTCCTCATTATATGCCAATGAGTATTACGTAATATTTTGGAATTCTATGTTTATGCCCCCAACAAGAAAATAAAGGCAGATAAAGGTATTCATTAGTAAAGGAAATTATTACTCTAATTTTATATGAAAGAATGTGATATTTATTTTCACATTCGCAAATCCATTCATGAAGAGCAAGATACATATTTTAGAGCATAACTTTTAATCTTTATTAGAAAACTTATTTTGAGATATAACGGAGAATTTTTTGGACTTTAATTTAAATCACTTCATCACGAATTACGAGCATCAGAGCGGGCTTTACTGGAACAGAGAGGTAATGGTACTGACGAATTATGAGCTATAAAGTGAAATTGAAAGACGATGGCTAATCAATAATCAAAGTCCCATGGCGGCTTGCATCTGACAAGTCTTATGCCCTTTAGGTAGACGTGGAACACGGAAAGCCAGGCCAAGTCGCAACTATGAGCCTTTGGTGTTCCAAAGATAACATGAACAGGAGAGAAAGTGGTTTCTTCCTCGATAATTTAAAATAACAGAAATATTATCATCAACAAGCGTGCAAAACGAACGATAGCCCTACGCCAGCAACGTTGAAGGTGATGACTTGATAGTCACCATTTGGAAAATAAAACCCAATTATAGAATGCTCTACGTGATGACTTGATCAAATGAATTAAAGTCAAACGAGCTTTTAACTAACATTATTTTAACGTATTTATAAATCATATTAATTATGCCCCAATCATCGTGCCCTTCCTGAATCTTAATAGAAAATAACAAAGTTGAATTAGAATATATTTATTTCTTTATCGGCCCTTTTGCAATAAAAACATTTTAAGATTATACATGAATAAATAAATATTAGTGAAACGAGAAAATAGTGGTGGCATAGATTAGAAACGAAGCTAATAATTTATTATTAGCCAATTATAAAAATAACAATCATTAATAATTTCTTTCGACTCAATGATTGATAGAACTGTATTAATCTAGTTCTAATAGGTGAGAATTAACTATCAAAATTAAGTTTATATTACTTGTATAAGGCAAAGAAAACGAAGGAGATCATCGAGTCGAAAGATTATTGGCATATAATTAAAATAACAACATTAATAAATTAACAAATATATATATATATATAATATAATAAATGAACCACCAAGTAAGAAAAGAGAAAGTTTAAAGACTAGAGGTTGAGAGAACTATGATATAAATTTACAGTAGCATGAATAAAAGGTTTTATAAAGATTGTTACATTAAAGAATAAAAGAGCTCTAAAAGGGAGTGTAAAGTAAAGTTTGAAACTGGCCAGAAAGTTTAAGGTTCATTTGGAAACATATTACCCATTTCATCTGGGGCTGGTTTTTATTTTACATGTCCAGGTTGGTAAAAAACGTGGGCATGCATTCGGTCGATTACTTGAACAGCATTTTATTTAATTTTGGCAGCATGCTTTGTCTGGAAAGAATTTAGCAGCTTCATTGAAGATTTCAGGGGACTTCAGGAACCGCAGCCAGATTCCTGATGTTTTAGCCCTTCACCATGATCGAAACACTATTTAAACTTATGATTTTTAAACACATAGAGTTCACTGCACTTCTCTAAAACAAAGATGGCCTTTTTTTCCAAACTTTTCAGAGCTATATATGTGTATTTGATGCCTTCGGGCTAGCACTTCTTTCATTATCAATGTTTTTAGATTTACTGGTTGTTTTTAGATACATTCCTTCAATAAGGCTTTCAAACTCATTAACTTGAATTCATTTTCTAATTATAAAATGAATTCTTAAATCTAAAAACGATTTTAATTAGGGAATCCTTATCTTTTTTTCTAATTAATAAAACTTTAACTGTTGTTTTTGGAAAGGGAAAATCTGAAAGCTTATCGAAAGAATGTAGCTTTTAATCAATAAAACTTTAGCAAATTATTTAAAAATAAAATCAAACATTCCCGATGCAATGAAACTTTTAAACAATTGTATATAATTAAATATTTACAAATATATATGCACAATCCACGCAGTTATAATATATAAATTCATGAATAATTCTATCATGAATTTATTAATAGAATTGATCAATTTAAATCTGAAACTAATTATTTGAATACACATTTATGAAATAAGTTATTATTTATGGAAATTAGCGTGGATTGAACGTATAAAGCCCCATTGCATCAGAAATTTAAGGTTAGTACTAGGGTTTGAAGTGGGCTTATGGCTAGATGTTATGAAGCTAGGATCGAACTCAGATCCGACTGCTTCAATACTAATAAAGTGATAACATTTTAGTTACAAATTAGTAAAAACTATATATATATACTTCTAAAGTTATTCGGTATTAAGTTGGAAAAGAAAATATTTAGTTCATTTATTTAGAACTGATAACAAGCCTAATGAATCAAATTATTTACACAAACTCAGACATTCTTTAGTGAGTTAATCAATAATTAGAAAAAAAAATCCAATGAATGCTGAAACAAGTAATAAATAATCAATAATATCTAAGCTCATTGAAATTAAAGTGCTGTATTTTTTAATAAAATTATCTAAACGTATTTTCTTATCTGAAGCAGTTAATTAATTGCAAAAAAAATTTTTTTTATGAATTCATTACTGAAATCATAATTTATCTTTATTAAAAATAAAAGATATGATTAAAACATAATAAAACTAAATGATAATAATAATCCACTCTATACTAGTGCCATCTATGTAACAATAATTAATAAAGTACTATCGATATCTCTAGCCTAATTTTTGGGTATTGATCATCTTCAGTGAGAAGCAATAGATTGCAAATATTCACTTAACAGCTCTACTTATGCAATTCAAAGTAGTGACTTGAAATTTTTTAAAAATATAAATCTAGAAAGTTTTGAATTCCAGGCAATCTGCTTGATCAGCTATATAATTCTGAATCTGATTTAACAATTATAAATTTTTATGACTTCCATGATATATATATATATATATAAACTAAAGCCATCTATGACCTTTTGCCAATGATATAAGCCAAAACACAGCATTACCTGATTATCATAGCTTATATTACAAATCTAAGTTTGACATCAGACAGTTATCTATACAAACATAAATAATTAAAGGTTATCAGATGGTAACGTCAATACCATTCATAGGCTAGGTTTTTTTTTTTTATTAAAGCACTTTCACTAGTGGGAAATGTCAGATTGCTAATATTGATCCAATAGAGATTGTAAGAAAGTTAAGTGATATTTTATTTTATATCATCATCATCAATTCCATTTTCACCTATTATCAAATACATATATGAAGGCCTTTCCTAGTTTAATGTAGTTTCTCCCATTTACAACCTCTCTTCTCCATATCACAATAGAAACAATCCTTAGTTCATTCCTTTATCTCACATGACATTTTCTCCTAGTTTTTATACTATCTCTTGATATGCACTTAATGCTTCTGACTATGCACTATCTGCAAAATCTAAATGGTTTAAAATAAGATTTATTTATTTTTATTCCCTTATTTTCTCATAAAACTGCTATAAAAGGTTTTAAAGATATGAAATCACTCTGTTCTACATATTTATCATTGTTAATCTTCTTAGTGTAACCATATAATCTAATCACAGCTAATGAATTTTTGATAATGATTCTGCAGAATATGATTATCCTGGATCTATATCTTGAGCATTCAAAATATTAATCATTATGAAAATGTTTTTTTTTATTAGAATCAAATGACTTTACAGAATCTACAAATCCACATAATGATAAATTGCAGTCATTGATCATTTATATAACTTCTCTCGATACTTGGATGTGATCCCCTGTGCTAAAATCACTTTCTAAATCCATCTTCTTCTTTTGGTTGGTTTGAATCCAAAGTTTCTTGTAGATGAATCATAATTAGAACTAATAGAAGGCTAATAAGTCTGTATTTGCTAATATCATTTATTTAAAAAATATTAATATCAATATTGCATTCTTTCAGGTATCTGGTAATTCTTTATCATTTAGATATCAGTAATAATTTCATCATTTCCTGGAGCTTTTTTTAAGTTCATAGATTTAATTTCCTCTTTTGTCTCTTCATTTAAAATTCTTGACAATTCAGGTATTGTAATTGTAAGAAATACTTTTTTGTTGTTCTTTATTACTACATAACTCTTTGTAGAACTCTTCCATTAATTTCATGATATTATCTTTCTTTTTAATAATAGTTTTATTATTTCATATCCTTGCTGAAACAATTACTTTTCCATTATCAAAATGTTGACTTATACTTTTGAGACTTTTGTTTTCTTCTATAGTTTTTTTTACCAATTCAAATATACTTTCTTATGTCATTATTCTATTTCTTACTATTTTACATAACTTAGTTATTTACTTCTTTTTATTGCATCATTTTTAATATATTTTTATTTACTTCTTTTTTTTCATACATTGTCTTATATCAGCAAAAAATTTATGATAAATTTCCGCTTTCTTGTATTAGTTATCTTTTTTGCAGTTCTTAATAAAGTAGGAATTATCCACTTATTTATCTCAGGAAAGTTTGAGTCATATTCATATTCCATTAATATTTTTAAATAATTGTCAAGTTCTAATTTAAATATATTGAAATGTTTTTCGAAAATAGAAATATAAACTAGTGATACTGTCTTTCTTAATAGGTTCTATCTCTCTAGCATTAATACTTATTTATCTTAAATTTCACTAATCAGTAATTATTTTCTATGTTAAATCTATTAAAAATATTACAGTCCTGAAATAAATATTTTCTATTAGCATTTGGATGCTTCCTTATCCTTTTCCAGTTAGCATAATTTTTCTGCAAATTTCACAAATCTTTGTTTTTTTATCATTTCTGTGATCATAATCTCAACATATCTTTCAAGTATTTTCTAATTCTAGCATTAAACTCTTCTGTGACAATTTAAAAATATTATTTGACCTGATCAAAAGCATTTTGTAATTCTATGTAAAACTTTTCTACTTTTTCAATGTAATAAGACATTGTTGAGTCATAAACCTGAATTATCTTTATTTTGTATCTTCCATAAGTTGAATAACTATTCTTGTCATCTGTATGATATACTAAAAATCTCCACAATGTTGCTTTTTTTTTCTTTATAATAAATTCCACTGCAATTATGCTTCCAGTATTTATGCCTATATAACAAAGTACATCTTTATTTTTCAAATCAATTAACTCTTCACTTTTTTTATTAACTTGACATAATCCAACAATGTGGGTCTGTATAGTTACATATATAAACATTAAAATATAGGTAAATGAAAGAAATCTACCAAGTTCATTGACTGTGAAAATATAAATATATACGTACATATTTATCAGAAAAATAAGAATAAAATGGCATCCCAATATCCTTCAAGCCAGAAATTTAAATAATGTTTGATTTCTCTAACAAGTGTGGCAATAAGGAGAAATTTTAAAGTGATGTCAAATTCAGCTTGAAATTTATCTTTATTTCGATACTCAATAGAGAAATCAAGTCTTAAATAAATCCTAGAATTAGAATAGAGTGTGTTTACCATTTTAGTCTCAAATTTTCTGATAATGAACAGCTCATGAAAATTGGTTAGCTTTTTTTAAAATTTATATATATACACACACACTTTAAAACTATATCAAAAAACTAGTATGTAACAACAGAATTATAAGATAGAATAGTTTATTCTATCTTTTCATACTTTGCTGATGTTTACATAACTCATTGGGAGGTAAAGTTACTTCCATTTCATTTACAATAATAATAATCATAACAACAACCACATGTGAACATAAATAACAGGTAATGATATCATCATTGATCAAATATTATGATCTAAGTACTTTAATGTTTTTATACTTAGCTTGTCTTCTGGCAAAAAACTCAATTGCATACATAATATTGATTATAAATTAAGCAATTAAACATCATTACTGTGATGCAATGATTTGAATTTAGGTCAGATAAAATTTGAAATTTTTTTATTAGTCTTAGAATTTTTCTTTTAAGTAACCAGCTCATTCAATATTGGTTGGCAAATAGGTATTTGAATATTCTTAGTTACAGGGTAAAGTAAAGATGAAAAGCATCAGCAAACAGCAATAGAAAAGCTTAGTGATATCTTCTTTCCTGATAATTGTATGAGAAGCTGCTGTAAAGGTCTTTGCTCTGCAGGAATGTTATTTAAAAGCTATTTTTGAACTCTTTAGCTTCATTGATTTAGATAAAATCATTATTTATTTTTACATACCTGTAAATCACAAATTATTTTATTTAGGTTCATGTACAAAGTGCTGATAGTGATAAAGCCATTTCAAGTGCCTTGATGCTTCTAGCAGGATTTTTTCCTCCAGATGAACAAGAAATGTGGAGTCCTAACATAACCTGGCAACCTGTTCCTGTTCATACAGTACCGGAAACTAATGATTTGGTAAAAAAATATATATATACTATTATTAGTAGTATTAATCTATCAGTTAATTTTAAAATTTGTTTTTAGAATTATAATTTAAAAAAAAAAAATACTGATAACAGAAAATAATAAATTTTTAATATTAATATATGTTTTGTCTTTACATATATATAGGTAATATTATAATTGAATATTTATAAATGCAGTAATGTATATTTGTATATTAACATAGCTTCCTTTATTTTCCTTTTATTATTTTCTTATTATTTAGTTATTTATTTATTTTTTTGTTATTTTTGTTATATTGATTTGAAGAAGTACAGACATCGAATTATAATATTATTTTATATATATTTTAGTTACTCAGACCAACACGAGCATGTGACCAGTATAAAAGACAATTAAGAAAATTAGAATATAATTCAACTTTTCAATCTCAAGTCAAAAGACATCAGGTAAAATAGGATAATTTTAATTATTTTTAAATGAAAATAAATTGAGTTACAATAAAATTATAGGAAAGTTACATAATGCAAGAGAGCATAATATTTTCAGTTATCATTTCATTATATGATGAAGATCTCGGAGTTTAATTCAGTTCTGCTGATTTCGCAGCTTCTCTATGTCTCTCTAGCAAAATTTCTTATCTAATCTATCTATCTTATTTAAGATTTGTTTAGTCTTATCTTAAAATACAGCTTAAGATTTAAGTTATCCATTTATTATCATCTCTTATAGAAACAAGTCCAGCTGACTTTCTCTTGGTTAGCCACTGAATATTCAAAAACTAAAACGACTAAATAGTTTTAACAAGGCTGTAAACCTTAGCAATGAGCGTCTGAAAAAATCGTCACTAGGGACCTCTATAGGTCTTTAAAACACATGCTTACGCTATGAAGAAAAGAGAGGTTTACAGCCTTGTTAAAACTATTACTGAAATAATAGTGAGTGTTTAATAAAATTTATAATTAAAACGACTAAAAAAAAATCTAATAATTGAAAATTTTCAGAAGAAAATTAAAAAATATAATTATCTAAAATACTATATCTTTGGTTTAAAATCAGAGTGGTTAATATTTGATTAATAGATATTCTTAATTATTATAATGTATGAATAAGTCATTATATGTACATATTCAAAAATGTACCTCAACTCACACTGACTACAATACTTATTTTTGTTAATTAAAGTGCCCTTTAAATGCACAATATATTACAGTGAAAGCTTCTCTGGGGGAAAAAAATCGATTTACTTTAATGTTCATTTACATAAAATTTTTATTTTTCCTAGAGAAATAACGACTTTTATAGCTAATCTTTATGTTAAATTAAGCCTTCAAGGTAACGAGAATTTGGTTTAAATACGAAATTTAGCTATTCTGAAATTTTACTGAATCTTTTTTTGAACTGTTAAATTACTCCAAAAAGGGTTTGCTATTTATTTTGATAATTACATTTACTTATAATCTCTTTAGCAAAATATTATCAAATATTATATAAGTTATCAGTCTGAAATTAATGATAGATACTCGTATTCTTTCAAACCCTGAGAAAAAATAGTCCAAAGATCAGATGATTTTTGTTAGTCAAAAATATAACAGATGAATTTTACTTTAGAAATTGTTTGATACCATCAGATAAAATTGAATATTTGTGGAACAACTTTGATCTACTGTAAATGTTTTTTTTTTTTTTTACTGAACTACATTTAAAATATATCATTTGTAAATGTTTGAATCTAATTCTCTTCTTTCTTTTTTTATGTATTTTCATTTTTTTTTTTGATTAGAATTTTCAGTTTTACTTTCCCTTAGTCAAAACATGAAACAATATGTTTGATTATATTTTTTTCTTTAAAATAATATTTTTTCAGTTTATATTCAATAAACAAGTAATATGTTGTGTTCTTTTTAATGTGTGTTTTGTATTAATTATGGTTGGATAACTCTGATTTAAAATACATATAGAACCAAAATCAAAAACTCCCAAATATTAACCATTCCTTCATAAATGTATTTCTCTTTTCTTTCTGCTTAAACTAGAAAACATTTAATATTAAGCAAATCACTATCCATTACATTTAATTTTAGTCCATTTAAATTTTAATATCAATGATTCAGTTGTTCAAAGATCTAAATAGAAACATTAAATATTGCATTATTCGATTTTATATTTCTTTATTATATGTATAATACTTTTTTATTATTAGATTTTTAATACAATATATAATTTTTCTATATAGGTTTTTGAAAAGATTCTTAAACAATTGAAATGACTTTTCATAATAAAATGTAAATATTGTTAAAATTAAGTGAAAAGAGTATGATTTGCTTGATATTGAATGAAATGCAATGGTAAAAGAATAGAGAAAATTATAAAGTGTGATTATTAATAATCAAAAAAAAATTAAAATTTATAAAAAAAAGTCCGATGATCTTTATCACCTAATGTTGAATAACTGAAACATGGTGATTAGATTCCAATATTTTGTAATTTAAAACTATATACTGTTTTTTCTCTGTCTGAAAGATGATAGTAAGAAATTGTTAGATTAACTGCAAACTAAAAACAACAGTTACAATGGGTGCATTTTTATAATGTAAGTGCTCTCTTCATTAAATGGCTTTTTTTATTACCCATACTTTTCATATACATAATTTATACACTTGAAAATTTAAGCAAGTTTGCAGATGATGTAGTTGTTTTTGCAAGTAATGCTTTAGAGCTGCAGGAAATGTTGCAGGAGTTATCAGATGAAAGTAGGACTAAAGATAAATGTTAAAAAAGACTAAAGTAATGTTTAATAGATTTTATCAAAATATGAAAATAAAGATTGATTATGATGAGTTAGAAGAAGTTAACAGTTACAAATACCTTGGTCAAATTATTAATACAAATGGAAACATAATGGATGAAATTAATCATAGAATTAAACTTGGTTGGAGTGCTTTTGGTAGAAATAACTTGATACTAAAAGAAAATATGCCTATGTGTTTGAAAAGGAAGGTTTTTAATAAATGTGTTTTTCCATGTCTTACTTGTGGATCTGAAAGCTTGGATGCTTAATAGAAGAGCAATACAGAGACTTCAGACCACTCAAAGAAGTATAAAGAGATGCATGTCGGGAGTAACAAGAAGAGATCAAAAATGCAATGTATAGGTAAGAGAACAAACAAGGTGTTACTGACCTCATTGAAAAAATTAAAAGACTGAAGTGGAGTTGGGCTGGACATATTGCTAGAAGGGGGGATAATAGATGAACAATTGAAATTTTAAACTGGAGTCCAAGAGATCGTAAAAGACCCAGAAAGAGACCACATGTGAGATGGAGGGATGAAATAAGAAAGTGTGCAGGGGCAATGTGGAGAAAAGAAGCTAAAGATAGAAAAATATGGATTGAACTTGGAGAGACCTTCATCCTGCAGTGGATTGATAATGGTTGATGATGATGAATGCACAGAATTTAGTTTATAATCTGATCTTTCCTTTTTCAGATTGTGTTCATATGCTGTACACATTTTATTTTCAGTTTTATTTTTTTTAGACAGTCTACATTATAATCTTTTTTTGTCAAAATATACTAACTTTCTACCTTGCCTAGAGGTTTTGAGTAAAAAAATAAAATAATTTGAATCGAATGCTTATTTGATACTTTAATTATAAACTTAATGTACTTATTTTGCACAAAATATCTAGACATATTAATAAGATAATGCTTTAAACTGTAGCACTATTCACTACTCAGACCTTAAGGAAAGACTATCTCTCTTTGATTGAAATAAAAAAAGTAGTAGGTTTGTCAAACCCCATAAACATTGCCTTTTCTATATATGTCCAAAGTCAACTTGAGTAGAACAAAAGATTTAAATATGATTTTATATATGTAGTTTAATCAACAGTTAATAGAGATTCATATGAAATACTTAATAAACAAATACACTAATAAACAGATTAATAATAATACAAAAAATGTAATTATTTAGATAAAAGTACAAACAATAATTTATTTTTTTATACCAATAAATAATTCTAATACAGTTTTATGGTCAAGGTCAAGTTTACCCTGGATTTATCATTTTCTCCCCTTTAAATTTACTCTTTTTTTTAAACTAAAACAATAAAGTCAATTACTCAAGATTTTAATAGGTTTATAAATGTAGACGATAACAATCAATCCTTAAGCTATCAAGAATCTCAACCTGTAGTCAAGTCAACTGCCTTTAACAATAAATAACAATAAAGATGGTCCTTTATTGTTAAAGGAGATTGTCTTGACTACAGGTTGAGATTGTTGATAGCTTAAGAGTTGATTGTTATCTTTATACATATATTTAACCATTAGAAAGCAGTCAACATTTAGACAATCCCATTATAGATAATAATCAACAATCTAGGCAACCTCCATTTAACAACATTTAAGTATTTGAAAACAAAGCGATTTCCTTTTTAACAAATTTTTTTTTAATTACATATGTGAAATTCTTTTATTTACATGGATAACCCAGCACTCTCCACTCTATCTACTAACACTGATACACTCAAGCACATATATGCTGAAAAGATAAATAATCACCAATATATGTATTTCATGCTAAACCAGCAATCATCAGTTGATCCAGATTATCATCTCCTACACATATATACTATAAGTGCTCAGATATATATTAAGATAGACAATCTTCATACTTTAATGGACAAGCTCCAATCTACTACACGCTCCAACTCTTCAACCGTCCATCCAATTGAGTGATGGGTCATCTGAAAGTTTGTGCTCATATACCCTATATTACATATATAAATACAGGTATATAATAAGCCTGTGTTTCAGTTATTACATTGTAGAGATATCTGCCCATCCTTGCATATTATGTCCTGTACATGTGGGATTCAGATTGACCTTAGGTCAACATGGGTGTGACAAGAATCTTGGCCTCAGGGTGGCCTTCGAGCATTCCATCATCAGATTTTCAATTGGATGGACGGTTGAAGAGTTGGAGTGTGTAGTAGATTGGAGCTTGTCCATTAAAGTATGAAGATTGTCTATCTTAATGTATATCTGAGCACTTATAGTATATATGTGTGGGAGATGATAATCTGGACCAACTGATGATTGCTGGTTTAGCATGAAATACGTATATTGGTGATTATTTATCTTTTCAGCATATATGTGCTTGAGGGTATCAGTGTTATTAGATAGAGTGGAGAGTGATGGGTCATCTGAAAGTCTGTGCTCACATACCCTATATTACATATATAGACACAGGTAAGCCTGTGTTTCAGTTATTACATGAATATTAAAATAAAACTTAAAATAGATCTTAATGTAATAGTTAATAACTTTTTTAAAAAACTTATTATTGATATCATCTATGTACACATATATATGTAATGGACAAACAAAAGATATGAAACAAAAAATATTAAAATTTTAATGTAATTATTTCAATTAAATATTCTGCTATTTAAACAATAGCATGATAGATTGCTGTGCATACATACATATATATTTTATTAAAGAATATATAAAGGTGTGTGTGTACAAACTTTTAATGATAGAATATTCCAGAAATAAAATAAATATTAATTATGCAGAAAAAAAAAGTAATTACTGGAAAATGCAACAAGCTAATGCATGTAAACAAAAATTACTGTATTCAAATTAAAAAAGCTGATAAAAAGTGTGTGAAGAATTAAATCAGAGAAATGAAAAGTAAACTAATTTAAAGCTAAACAAATGAAAGTAAAGTTGTTCTAGAAATTAACAAAGAAGAGTTCTAATTAAGAATCTAATTGGACTATCATTGAATTATGTGTGTGACCAAATTGTACTTACAAAATTATAGAGTTACAAGTTTCAGAGTAAATAAACTCTTGAAGTTTGTATTTAAGCCTTGTTGTTTTTTTCTTATTTAAAAATATAATTATCCAGTTGCCAACTGACTGCATGGCCCTGGATATATTATAGATTAAAACAGGCAAAACTCTCCATACAGTAGTGCCACCCAGTGCAAGCCAGAGTAATCAATGGATGTCAGAAGACTTGTGCCTAAAATTCCTATCTAGTGCCTACTCATCCAACATCTCCAGACTAATTTCTAGCTTGTGGCTTTCATCAGTGAGGAGCCTTGGATTTGAGAGCACTGCACCTAGATCTTAGGATGTAATGCAACCCTCCAGCAGCCATCTTTAACTCTACTTAACTACAAAACTATGAGAATAAAATTGAAACACAATAATATTTTCAATCCAAGCTCATTAGCTTTATAGTCATATAGATCTGAACACAGTTCAGTACCCATACATTTTGGTATCTTTGGTTCTTTAATAACCATAGCCACCACTATCTTATTAGGCAGGATTGGTATTAAACCACTAAATATCACATGATTACCATTTTTTATATTTGCTCATAATTATTAAAATAGGCAAAACTTTTCACATAGTAGTGCCACTCAGTGCAAGCTAGAGTAATCAATGGATGCCAGAAGGCTTGTATATAAAATCCCTATCTAATGCCTACTCATCCAACATCCCCAGATTTGTTTCTAGCTTGTGGCTTTCATCAGTGAGGAGGCTTGATAAGCAAGCATAAGAAATGGTGATCATGTGATATATTACAGATGTAAATAAGCTTATATTATTATTACATATACACTGTGTATGTTGGACTATTTCTATATCTAGAATTAATTATTACATTAATTGTTAATAATAATATACAGCTTACCATAGAACCCAACAGTTTGAGATGTAGCTTTTCCAGAAACAGTTCTTGAATCTGGATTTTTAGAATAAAAAAATCCTTCATGATTCTCCATTTTAGTGAATCCAAAAATATATTTTCTTATATTCATAACACAATCCTTAAAATAAAATTTTGTATCTCAGTAATTTGACAATCCTGATAATCAAAATTAGTGATTTTAATGTTTAATAGCTATTGAAATTAATCATGAGTACACTTCTAAAGAACAAACATTTTTTTTTTTTTGCAAATATGATTGGAATAAGACCAATTTTTTTATTACAACTATCATTTTAACCTTGGAGTATATTTATCTATGATCCATCATCCAAACCCCTGTTCTTATAATAAGGTAATACTTGTGTTCTTTTATAGTGATTTTTCTGTTTAAAGAAAGTGTGATAGTCAATAATTGATCCATATTATATGCAAAAATTCAGTAACAGCAAATTAATTCAGGTTACAATATTAATGTCATTATTTTCAACAATTTTTGACTAAAGTCTATTATTTGTACCAATGTATGCATTAAAAACTCCAAAAATAAAATGATGATATTATTTACTAATCTTATTCAGCAAAAAGTAGCTTTTTTTCTCGAATTCTTTGAATCTAATGTTGGAACATATGCACTGATAATATGAGCCCAAATACTATTGGGAAAATCATGTTTATAACACCTTTATCTATTCATTAATACATCAAAAAATTCCAAGAATAGAAAACACTAAATTAGATTTTACAGCAAATCCAATAACATGCACTCTTTTTTACAGGTTGATGTGCTCTTCCAGAGAGCCATATATCTCTTCTATTAAACTATCTTTCAATGGAAGACAAGTTTTAGTATGCATAGTTATATCAGTGTTAAACCTTGGTAGCTTTTTAGCCACCAGCCATCGTACTTTCATGTCTTGAAGAGTTTGTATTAAATAAAATTTGCACATTCCATATATCTATATTTATAAAAAAATTACTTTTATAATATTATATTTTATAATACTCATTTTTTATTATTACTATTGCCCCCTGTTTTACCAGTAATTTTGGTAATATTATTTTTAATCATTTTAATAATAATCCATCAGTCACAGCAATATAATAAGTCAGTGTGAAGCAGGCTATTTTTAGATCGTGTTTTTTAGGTCATTTCCACTTGCATGGTAAGCTGGATATCCTTAAATAAAGCTGAACTAACAGACAATCTTTGCCAGCTGAAAATCTCAACTAAGGATCTCTACCTTACTATATCAGACTTCCTTATTATTTTTTAAATTCTTGAGTGTTTGGGATAAGAAAAAAGAATAGGAAAGAGAATTGGTTAAGCATTGTGGTGATGTAATGGCCCAATTAGTCTTAATTAATGAAATCAGAGACTCATGACAACCAAGCCCTTTACTAACTTAAAAGATGGAATATAATAAGAAAAAGGAGAAAAGACTGTTTGTATTAGAATTATTACTTATCCTTTGATAAAGCAATACCCTATCCTGCAAGGCCAGGCAATATTTATTTATTATTCACAGTTAACTTTCATCTCAAGGTTATTCCATTTATATAACATGAGAAGTCTGCCTTTGCAAAGAATTTTTTAATTTGATTCATGATGAATGATTTTTATTATTACTTTTATTTGTCTAAATCGCATGTTGTTATTAAATTAGTAATAAATTGAAAGGTTAGCAACCTTTCAATTTATTACCTTTATTGAAAATTCCATTATATATATATTTCTTTTTTTGTGATAAATTTTTAAAATAATTTATTTTCAGAATGTTACAAACTTTATGATGAAGATGGCAGGTGTGAATAATACAGAGAGCTTACAGAACTTTCTGTATCTTCTAGAAACTTTAGTATATCAGGTATGAAGTTTATTAATGCAGTTGTCTTAAAATAGTATTAAAAATTATATTAACTTTCACTTGACAAAATGATAAGTAGATAAAGGTAGATAATCTCCAACAGATCTTTATAAAAAAATCACAAAGAAGATATTTCTGATTAGGATTTTCCATTTTCAGATGTTAAAGGTTTGAGAGTTTTTCTATATTTCATTTATCCTCTATTCAATAATAGATAAATACCCATTTATTGACTAATATGAGATAATTAACTAATTGGTGATGTGGGGGAGGGGTACCATATATCTGATTGAAACACCTGAATTTTTTTCGATTAGAATTTGAACATAGGTTTGGGACAGAACAGGCAGATGTACTATCTCTACATATTTAAGGTTTTTGTTCTAATATAAAAGATTTATACATACAAATGCCAATATTTGTAATTACTAAAATAAAACTGCATTATTTAACAATCGGATGTTAATGATAAACAAACAGACATAGTTAAAGTTAATACAAAGTGGATTTTATTTATATTGCATAACAATAAAAATCCAAAGAAAGCTTTTTCAAACAACAGTAACCAAACAAAAATTGTAAATATATAGAAAAACCAACTTAAGTTTAATAAATAATAAGAGCAGTGATGGACAGCCTAGAGGATTGGTACTAGAAGATGATGAGTTGCTATGTATTATGACATCCCAATATGTTTTATACAGAAATAATTCAGAAAGACAACTTGCTCAAATAATTGTGTGTAAATGTAGAAAACCATTATAAACTTAAGATTGTTTGAGAGCCGAAAGCTAATAGCCTTAACTGTGAAAAATATGGCATGACCTGAATAGTTGTATTATATCCTATAATAAATTATTGTACAATATACAGCTAAAAATAAATTTAAACCACTAAAGCATCACATGATCATTATTTCTTATCCTTAGACAAACTTAGGACAACCCTGGGTAGCATCATTTCTATATGAAGAGAATTGCTACTGTTTTAAAAATAAATTTAATATGTACTTTCAATGGCATTGACATACAAAGTAAATTAAATAGAAATTTTAATCAATAGAGGAAAGTGCTAAGATTTAAGGGTAATGTAGTGCTTTTATGACAAAAAGTGCGATTGAAAATCAATTAAACTACTTACTAAAAGAACATAAATGTTTTATTTATGTGTTTTAACACTGTGGTAGAATGATATGATGAAGAGATATGTCATATTTTGTTTTTGAATAACATATAATATTTTGAAAATCAACTATTATATTATTTTGTCCTGTGACATTTTGCACAGAGGTAGAATGAAGTGTGAGTTTGAATGCTAAAGATTATTAAAACAGGCAAACTCTCCATAAAGTAATGCCACTCAGTGCCAGCCAGAGTAATCAATGGATGCCAGAAAGCTTATGCATAAAATCCCCATCTAGTGTTTACTCATCCAATATCCCAAGACTTTCTGGTTTGTGGCCTTCATACTGAGAAGCCTTGGATCTGAGAGCACTGTATCTAGGTCTTAGGATCTAATGCAATCCTCCAGCAGCCACCTTTTATCTCTACATAACTACAAAACTATGAGAATAAAATTTGAAAACAATAATATTTTCAATCTAAGCTCAATAGCTTATATAGTCATATGGGTCTGAACTTAGTTCAGTACCTATACATTTTGGGGTCTTTGATTCTTCAATAACCATAGCCATCACTATCCTATTAGGCAGGATTGGTGTTAAACCACTAAACATCATATGACCACCACTGAGTGGCACTACTGTATGGAGAGTTTTGCCTGTTTTAATAACAGTTATGTTGCAACCATAAGAAATGATGATCATGTGGTGTTTAATGGTTTAAAGCTAAAGGTTCCTAATTCAAAATCCATCCTGTAAGTCTGGTGCTTGAACATCACATAACCTCCTAAACAATGTCTAGACAATTTTTATTTTTATTTTAGTAAACTCCATTTGAGAAATATAAAATTCCTTGGTGAAGAATATCTACATGTTATAGAACCAAATCTATGAATGCAAGTTTATCAGAAAAATAACGTTGAATACATTAAGAGACAAATAAATGATTTTTTAATGGATTGATTTTTGTAAAGTATTGACTGGTAAACGAATTGCAGTATTAGATAATAAATAAGAACAAATGATTTGATAAAATTTAATTTTAGAACATCACATTATGAATCCACATCCTTTGGAGTTAGTTATACTCAGTGGGATATATAAATCTTGAAGAGTTATTTTTTAGTACATTTATCTATTATTGAATAGTTTAAATACTGACTTGATTAAACATTTGAAAGATTCAGTGGGAAGCAGATCTGTTTGATTTAGTGAAAGCATCTAAGAACATCAAGTTATTATTGGAATAATATGAAGATCACGATATACACTAGATGATGATGCCAATTTAAAGTGATTTCTTGAAGGTTTGTGGTGATGGTATTTTAGTTGTATTTATGTATTGGACTATTTCCATCATCTAATATGAGTAGTGAATGACTTAAAAAAAACAACAACTTTATTTAAATATTCCAAATACATTCAACTGTTAGTAATAAATAGCAGGTAGTATATGCATATCCTAACCTGGGTGCTATTAAATAAAGTTAATTTTTTCTAAAAGTCAGTTAATACTTTTATTAGATTATGGAAACAGTCCAATATATATACACAAATGCCAATTTAAAGATTAGAAAATTCTTCTATAAATATTTCTATTTATTTACAGATCTGAGTTATAGATCCAGTCATGCAATAAAAAGTAAACAGAGTAAAAAGATTTTAAAGGCACATGTAGTGAATAAGTGAATGATTTATTGCTCAGGAGACGTTAAGAAGTTCAAGCACAAGGAATTTTAAAATTGCACAATGATCCATTGACCTAAAATTCAAACATCTACCACTACATCAAATGTGTAGTTTTAAGCAATAGATGGAACAGTTTGTTAGATAATTGTGAGTGGTGAGAACTTATAAATGCTGAGGTAGAAGTTTTATGAAACAATGAAAACAGATAAGTCCAACACACATAACCAAAACAAGTTGCTTATTTTTATCAAATTAAGTAGCAACATGGCCTGAGTAACAATGATTTTAACAGCAAGATAGGAGCTGAAAAGTTTGTTCTGAGAATTAAAAGGTGAAAAAAGTTTTAATCTGGACTTTCCAAAGAAATCAGTTTTTATTTATTTTGCTATAGAAATGATGATCTCTTTTTTAAATCGAAGTTGTAAATTAAATGATAATGTGATTGAGTTATAAAATAATGTTTTATCCTGATTGTTAGTTTACTGCTATTTTTCATCTAAGTTTTAGAAAAAAAAAACTATAAACTTTTAATGTTCAAAGTATAGATAGATCAGTTTTAAATTACCCAATGCAGAACAAAAATCTTTTAAGAACCCCTTCTAAAGAAAAACAGTGAAACATTATTCACTGAGGTACTCATTTGATGGTTAGTGAAGAAGTTGATATTTTTATCATTTGTTTTACTCTAAACATCACATGATCACTATCTCATACTAGCACAATAATTGTTATTAAACAATTCAAAATACAGCAAAACTCTCCATATAGTAGTGCCATCTTGTGCTAACAAGAGCAATCAATGGATGCTAGAAGGCTTGTGCATAAAATCCCTATCTAGTGCCTACTCTTCCAATATCCCCAGACTAGTTTCTGGCTTGTGGCCTTCATCAGTGAGGAGCCTTGGATCTGAGAGCACTGCACCTAGATCTTAGGATCTAATGCAACCCTCCAGCACCCACCTTTTAACTCTATTTAACTACAAAACTATGAGAATGAAATTGAAAACACTATTAATATTTTCAACCCAAGCTCAATAGCTTATATAGTCATATGGATCTGAACTCAACAAGATGGCACTACTATATGGAGAGTTTTGCTGTATTTTGAATTGTTTTACTCTCTAGCTAAATATAGCAAGATATCTATTTTATGACTAATAATTAGTTATCTAGAAATGTTGATTATGAGTTGGTTTTTAAGGAATCCTAAGCTGACTCAATAGACCAAAACTATCTTAAAAAATTCAAATCTTTTAAATTCCAGCTTGTGAGAATGGCCAGTATAGGTACTATTCACTCTATTCCAAGCCCCCTGATTCAAAATATGTATATGTAAAGATAAATAATCGAATGATTCATTGCTTGAAAAATCATACAATGTTTGAGCACTATAAATGATAAATTGATCATTAGTTCAAGATACTTTAGCTCTGTAATCTATCATTCTGTCTCTGTACTGAGTATATCTTAAAAAGAAATTCTGGTATTATTGTAATATTTAAAATTTTACTTTTCAATGCAAAATTTTACACTCAGTAGTATATAATTTTGAATATAGTAATTCAATTACTTGAATAGAATTTCATGGTAACATTTTATTAAATCGTTAAAAAGAATACATCTGAAAGAATTGACAAATAGGTTTTGTAATTTTACGATTTAAGATTGTATTAATGTTTTGGGCTGTATTTTTTTTTTTTTTTTAGTATAAAAGATAAATTATGTTTAGTAAAATTAAACTCAAAATTTATTTAGAGATTTGATTATAAGATTATACGATTTATAATTATTTTTGTTTTATAAAATATTTAGCTTTTCAGAAGTGGGCCATCTATATTTTTTTTATAGTAAGAAACTGTAGACGAAAGATAACTTAGTAAATAGTTTGGTGGATGTCATAAAGAGTGACTTACATAAATGTACTCCATCTATTAAACAGAAAAAATGTAATCTTATCCTGATTAGTATTTACTAATTAATTAAATTATTTTTATATACATAAACACATTGTGTATACTTGTACATATATCCAGTATATATATATAGGCACACTCATCTAGAAGTTAATTTCATGAAAATTTCGTTTTTAAAAATTTGATAAAGAATTCCTTTTCCTTTCAAATGAAATAGTTTTTTTAAAAAAGAAAAGCATTAAAATAAGCAAAATATGTTAGAAAAAATGGTTGCATAGGGATCAGGTAACAAATTAATTACTATGACCATTACTTTGAGTTTGAATTCAGAAAAAAAGCTTGAAAACGTTTTTAAGATAGCCAAGAATTGTTAAGTAAGCTTAAAATTTTTTCCAGGCATGCTCTTAGTTAGTAAATAATATTGATACTCTTACGACCTGATAGTTTGGTAAGTAATATCTTCTTAACTGTTTCTTTGTGGGAAGGTCTGTTTTTTTCTAGCAGTGGGCCTTTTAATTATATCAGGATATTTTGTGCTATATTGAATTTTAAAAAAAAAACTGACTTGAGACACAATTTTTAGAAATAATTTTAATTTTAATAATGTTAGAGCAAAATTTTATATATTGACAGAAAATAGAAAAACTAGGAAAAATAGTAAGGTTAAGACCAATAGTGATTACCATTAAAAAAGTAAGAAAAATAAATAAATTTCAACATCCAAAATAATTATTACTTTATTGTTTGTTCATAATTTCTAATTTATCATTAATAAAGTTTAAAATTATATCTTCATTGATAATTTATTTGTATTCCTCATAAAATTCTCATTCAAACCATATGTAATACTTCTTACCTGAGATAATCCATAGCTTCAATATCTACAAAAATTGTATAAGAATTCTTCATTTTTATCTTGTACCACAAAAGTTAAAAAATTTCAAGGCATCTATAAGAAAAAGATTCATCCTAATAAAAGTTACAAAATAAATCATTTTCAGAAGGTGGATATGCATTTGTCATCATAGCAATTGACTTCTTGTCTATCCAAACTAGAAATTGAAGGTTATTGTCTGCATCAATGATAAAATGAGTTTCATCTCTTCATTTTATATTTTTTGTATACCAGTGATGTTTATATTTTTTTGTGAGCACCAGTAATGCTATCTTGTTATATTTATTGTCTTATAGAGATGTAATTTATTTGCATATAGCTCATTTGCTAGCTATAGACTTGAAAATAATGTGATGCAAGATGTGGCAAAACTACTGAATCCACAGCATGAGTACCAAGGCATAGGCAAGAATCATGATTTGAATCTTTGCCTGCATACAATTTCATGTGGTATACATAACTATTGTGGCTATCACCAATCACACCACTTGAAACCTCTCTTTATCAGTTTTAAGAGTTTATATTTTCACATGGTATTATGCACAGTAAATCTTGTGATTGCTTTATCAACTGCAACTTTTCTGTACATCTGATAATCATTCTTAAAATTTACATTGCATTGCTCTATAATACCTTAATTTTATATATAAAAATCATTACTTGTTATACAAACAAAGACATGCAAGTGCAAACACAAACACATTAATAGAAATATAAACACTAATAAATTATTAACCCTTTGAGAATCATTATGTCTATAAAATAAGGTTGCCTCAAACTTGGATCAGAGCTCCAAAAATACATTGTACATAAATCACTACTTTCATTATATTTGGATACAAATATAATTTATAAACTACACAGACACATTAATAAAAACACATTAATAAATTATACATTTATCAAAGAATAAAAAAATTAAAATATTCCAATAATAAAAAAATTAAAATTGAATACTTACATTCTGTTTATTTTTTTGGGATGAAAGACTTGAAATTATAACTTACCAAGGAATCTTGAATCCATTTTGTTAAGGAGCCTGACCAATAATAAAATTCTGCCTTTGTCTTCATGCAATCTAGTAAATTGAGCAAAAAAATTAAATTAACCTATTAATAAAAAAAATCCAAATTTTATCTGATTTTAAAATGCTATACGCCATTTTAAAAAGGAACTCAAATCATAGATAATGTTTTTTTTAATGTCATCCTTATGGTTTTTCCACAATTTTAAAAAGAAAACAAAAGAAATTTTAATTTTAATGAATCAGCATCAACAAGTGGCAATCACACTCCCACCTGTAATTAAAAGCAGTTTTGTCTTTTATCTGTGTATGATAAAAGTAAGACTATTTTGAATTATTATACTTGAAGCATTTAACTAGACTGGCATTCTATCTTCAGAACAGAAGACAAGTACAATAATTTTCATTAACTTGTTGGAAATTCAATTTTTGTACTTACTTAAATCAGAAATTTATTCATTAAGCTTGTGTTCTTAAGTCACTATTCATCCAAATATCTCAAAACATTATTTGGATCAGCTTGAAATACAAGATAAACTTTTTCTACAGTTACTGTCTGCTACCACAGCAGTATTACCATTTCTCTATTAAAAATAAAGTCTTGGACTGAATCACATGGTTTGACACTTAAATGCTTTACTGCAGCAAAATTATCTGATAGTTATGATATATAATCTTCATCTCACTTTTTTTCTTTTGAAGTAATTCCTTACTTAGCAAATTAAATAAGGAATGCTAATCATTTGATTTTTTATGTGATATTATCATTTAGTTTTATTTTCTGCCCCATTTTTAACATAATTTTTGTAATTTTCTCTTCTTTATATCTTTTTCATCTCAAACTTTATTGCATATTACAATACATTATATTGCCTTCAATCCCTAATTCCATTGATATATCACTCAAATGTTGATCTTCAATAATAAATATCAACTGTCTTTCAAATTCTCTGTCTAAAACACACATTCTTTAATTATATGCTTCATATATCACTTAATTTATTCTTTTCTTAGTTTGCCTTAAACAGCAAACTATTTGCCCATCCATAATCATATAGATCTTCATTCATAATATCACAAAAAACACATATTCTTACATTTTTCTTTCATAATTTCTCAATTGACTATAATTCTGTTTATCCTTTTACCTTTATTTTTATAATCCTTTATTTCTATTTTTTTCTCTTCCAGTTCATCCCATTTTAGGAATATATACAGTAAAAAATACTGTGAACAACCTAAAAAACTTTATCACTCTTTTAGTTCATCTTGTTTTACTTATTTTTCAAGTTATTCTGTTAATTTTTTTTCCTAATCTAACAAGAAACATTGACTTACTCTTTAACTTACTCGTGTAGAAATCCAAATAAGCCATCTTTTCCTAAATATCTTTCATTACTGTTCACATATTCTTTATAAATAAATAACTTTCAATTTCTCTTTGACACTTATTTATATGTTTCATTATTCAGCAAGCACACTACCTCCTGGTTAAATATGGGGTGCCATTCTTTTTTTTTCTTCTTAAATTGTTATAGGTAAATAGTGTACTAATGTATATCTCTTAAATTATATTTGGTTTTTTAAGTATTTTTAATCTTCATAATTTTTTTTGCAATTACTCAAATATTCTCTTTACCCATTTATCCCAAGTAGATACATTTATCTGTTACTAATATCTATATTTAAATTGCCAACATCCATCTCCAGTTTTATTTATATCTTAGATTTATTTTTATTAAACTTAATGTCATTTATTTCCAAACTGTATATATCTATCTAAAAAATATTTATATATTTTCCATCTTACACAAAAACATACAAAAAAAAATTATATCATGAATCAAAAATAATACTTTAAAAAAATATTCTTCCTCAATTTTTCCTCCTGGAATCTAACATTTCTAATTTAATCTCCAAGTACACTACTATAAATAAATCATAAATAAAATGGAAATAGATGTCATTCTTATTTCAAATCTATCCCAATGTTCACTTTATAAAGTTTGAGCCACCTAAATGATAAATATTCTATTAATAAATTATATATCTTTTATAATCATAATCAAAACCTATCCATATCTTTTTTTTCCACAAATTTATCCAACTTTTTTCTTATGTTATTGTATACAGTACTTATTTTAATAGAGATTGTTACATTTTCATTGACCATTGTCAAACTCCTTCCACTCACATCTTTGACGCTATCCATTTCAAATAGAGATCCAAAAATTCCTTTGTAGTCTACTGCCATCTAGGAACATTTTTAAAAACTAATTTTGAAAGTAATTTTCAATAAACACTTTTTTTGTATATATTTTAGTTTTAATTATATATATATTTAAAATGTATTCACTTTTATATTAAACTTTTTTTATTTCAATTACAGAAATTTATCTTTTTTTAAAAAAAAAAAAAAAAAGCATCAATAAAGAAATGAAATATAAATAATTTAGTTTGAATCAAGAAGCTTTTACACGGCTTTATTTTATTTGTTTTTACAACAATTAATATGTAATATTTCAATACAAGCATATTTTATATATATATATACTTGGAGTTTAGATGTATTTATTGAGAATTTGAACTTTTAATTAAATTCATCTAAAAAATTTAAATATATATATAATTAATCCACTGCTTTTTATTATTAAAAAATAAAAAAGTGTCTTTGGTTTGCTATGTAAAGCTAAATCTTGCATTTATTTATAGTTAATTCAGCCTTTTATTATTAAAACAAAATATTCTTAATGTTTTTAATACATCATATTTAAAATTTTTATTTATTAATTAATGTCCAAAAAATTCAAGATTTTTCAATCAATGATAGAAGAAATATACTCATGACTTAGAAAATTATCAACTTGAAAATGTGGATCAAGTACGCAACATCACCATGTGAGTAAGGCCGCCTTTGTTGAAAATAAATTTTAGCGCCCTCCTCCCCATTCTATTAAATAAAATTTATAAATTTAAAGACATTTTTTCCCAGTATTTTTACAAGAAAAACTATGGCTTTAGTCATTTAACGTGTTCAATAAATACCTTACGTGTTTTATTCATTTATTTCTGTAAAATGAACCCAGAGAATAAAACATTAATGTCAAGCGTTGGTGGCCGAGTGGTTAGCACAGCCACCTTACAAGCAGTTGTCCCAGGGTTCGCTTCCTGGCCGATGCTTTGACACATAAAATAAAACAATATTTAAAAAAATAATTTTTGAAACAATAATTAAATAACACCTTAAAATAAAAATATTTATTTAGTAAATTTAAAATTTTTTCTTTCAAAAGTTTTCATATAAACAATTCTGTGAAATTGCTAGTAGAGACAGGAAATATCTGCAAATAAAATAATTTTTAATATCTTTTTTCATTCACCAATGAAAACATTGCACTGTTCTTCTTCCCTTCTCAGGCTGGCCGTAATATTATATAAGTAATTCTAATTTACTTACCTGGTTATTAAAAATATTATCTACAGTCAAAATATGATTCTTTACAATGCTTCACTTTTGAACTCCATCCTGTATAGTGAGGAAAAAAGAGAGTCTAGCTTGTCTCTATTATTCTTTCTGAACCAATATTTAGATCAACTTTAAACAGCAAGCCAATAATTCATTAAAAATAGTTTTTGTTTGTTTTAAAACCCATTCAAAAATTCTCATCATAAACCAAAATATTTTCACTATTATTAAAATTTTTATATGGTGTTCTTCCAATACTAATTTATTATAAAGTCTGATATTTTAAATTTTCATACTTACATTAGTTATTGATATAACTTTTAAATTTTATTAGAATCACCAAATTTAGTACCTTTTTGTTAAAATGTTGTTTTAAAAATCCATTAATTACTTTTAATTCAGCACCTCTCATACATATAACTTGTTTATGTTTTCTATTAATAAAAATATTTTTATTTGTTTTTGTTCAGTAGTAAAATATTTACACTACTATATTATTTTATTTTTTAATGCTTATTAATAACTAAATTCTATTATATATATTTCATAGTTCAACAATTAGGGATTTAACCAGGATTTATTTAAGGGAAGAAATTTTAAATATTCATACTTAGATTGTTTATTCAATACATTTTTTGAAGCAATTAAAATGCTTTACATTTTATTTTGTTTATTCATAGGTTGTGTTGGATAAATATTTTTTAAAAAATCAAACACTTGGTTTGTTCCACTAGAAACATTACAATTATGGAGGAGGTTGCATTAAATAATATCAGTACCATGAAATTTGTTAAGAATTAAATATTTTGGTGTGCAATAATATCTTTTTAAAAATCATGTTTTTTATTCATTTTATTTTCCTTAAATTTGTACTGTGGTGTGGATTATGGGTCAATTACAAGCCTTTAATTAGAGAATAAACCAGAGTCCACATCCAAAGAAAATCTGTTTAGCAAAATGTATAAAAAGATAATAAGGCATATAAAAATATAATACCATTATTAAAAATAGAAAAAACTATTTAGACAAATGAGTAAAAAGATAATGTCATAATAAAATAAAATAAAAAGATAACATCGTTAATAAAAAGTTTTGCACAAGACAGCATTGGAATCGAACCTACGACTTCACATTCCAGAGTCTAGTATTTTAAACTGAATAAGACATTTAATTTTTTAAAATATTATTGATAAACATAATTTTATCACAAATAGAATTACTGTAATTATGAGGCAATATTTTTAAAATAAGTTTTATTTTTAAAAAAAAAAAATTATTAATATTGTTATATTTTATATAAATTAGTATATTTAAAAAAAAAGTAAGTAGGAAACCTAAATATTTTTATTTATATATAAATTTTATTAATTATAGTGGGGCATCGAGCTGTTTAGTTTTATGCAATGGTAGAATGCATAAGAAATATATTTCGAAGCTTGAGCAATTGCCATAATAATTTTAAGTAAATAAATATTCCTCTTACATTTAAATAAAAAAATATTTACAATTTGAAAGTGTTTTTAACAATAAATTGATTTGGAAATCAGAACATTTACATACAGGCTTTATTAATTATCATGACAAAATGGTGTCAGCCCTGTTCAGTTTAGTGTAATGATAAGAGTACATATGTAGTATCAAAATAAGAGGCATAGATCCAATTCATAGATCACATGACCCTATCTCTTAAGCTTGTAAGTTATAAACAGTGAGGATTGCCAATTCCTCTACAAGCTTTATGATAAATGCTTAGCCAGAGCCAGCACTTAAAATATCTCTGTCAGGAACCCCTCCCCAAACCCCTGACCATGGTTTCATGCTTTGGCACTCCTCAGAGAGGTGTCTGAACTTACCCTGATAACTCTCTCAGGAGTGTCAAAGCACAAAACCATGGTTGGGGGTTTGGGAAGGGGTTCCTGACAGAGATATTTTAAGTGCTGGCTCTGGCTAAGCATTTATCATAAAGCTTGTAGAGGAATTGGCAATCCTCACTGTTTACATATGTAGTATATTTCAAGCTTGATCCTTGGAATTCAAGGTTCATGCAATTATCACAATAAGTTTAAGTATAGAAGTATTCCTCTCATATTTAAATAGAAAATATTTATACTCGGAACATATTTTTAACAGTGAAGTAATTCAAAAATGTAAACATTTTTATTTATATATAAATTTTATTAATTATCTTGGTGCCCTTATGATGAAGTACCTTCATGTCCTGCCTACCCACATGTGGTTGTCCTGCACATATCTTGATAACAATTGAAAAGCAAACTCCATTATGGCACAGTTAGTAGAAGGTCTGACTTGGAATTGGAGATTCCAGGATCGATTCTGCCACTTGAAGTTCTGATGTTCGAACTTTTTATGAATTCCTAAGCAGTAAAACTATTAGCCTTTTATATATATATAGTAATATAACCAGTTATTTTGCCAAATTTTTGTATGATAGCAAAATATGTGCCAAGTGAGCTACCAAAAGAATTTCATTTAAGGATACTTTTGCAAAATTATAAATATTGGATGGCATGATCATAATAGATTAGTAAATTCTTTTTTTTTTCTGAAAGCCATAATATTAAATCCACTAAACATTTTATTGTTTATTATTTTATTTTTTTGCAATGAAACATAATTATATATAAATAAATAGATAGTAGTAATAGTAAATGGATTGTTGAATATTATATCACTAAGTATTTATAAACATCAATTTTAAAATGTTGAATGTTATTAGTATATTCCTATTAAAGCAACTCCTATTTACTATTTAAACATTATTGATAAAAAACTATTTATAATTTTAATTCCAGAAGTAATCTCAGAAGAGAGACTGTATTGACTATTGATATATATTTAGAAAGTTAGAGTGTTTTATGATGAATTTGAACAAGATTTTTATGAGAGAGGTGAGATCCCATCTTCATTATAGGGATCATCTCAAAAATTTTGTAAAGAAATGCAATGTCAATTGTTTCCATTTGGAAGATATGGCAGAGAATAGAATACATTGGAGTGCTATAATTAGACATAGTGTTGAAGTATTTCAGAAAGAAAAGTTTTCTGTTGAAGATATTAAAAGAGAACACGTTAAAATATATATAAAAAAAGACCTGGATGTTCTACATGGAGACATCACAAATTGGTTTGCATAGTCATAATAAACTCATTTCTAGACCCTTTTCCCTCTTTCCATTCTTTCTTTTTTGGAATAAAAATGGCTATAATCATTTACTAATTGCTGATTTTTTTTTTTTTACATAGAAGTAATATTTTTATTTTAAGCACAAATATTTTGTCAGCAGAATATTTTTCATTCCTTATCTGGAAATGCATTCAGAAATCTTTCTCTTACCTGAAAGCTATTTATCCAGCAAAATATTCACATGATTCTGCTTACATTAACATATGCAATGGAAGCAGTGATGTGATGTGATGTGATGTATTATGGCTACTCCTTAAACGAAGTCAAGAATATCTCAGCAATTATTCCCAGATAAACCTGTTAGCCACTTTATTTTACATTCCCCACTCTAAATTTACCCATAATCTGCTCTATCCCATTTCCACAACATAATCTTTGTCAACTCTATAACCTTTATATCTAAACCCCCCCTTATCTTTTCCCAAACCCAGCATAAAAACCAATAATTCACTTTCTGTATAATCACTCTTTTCATATTTATTTTTCCACAACTTCATTATATGTACCCTTTCTGTTTTCAAACATTTACATTCAATTAACAAATGCCTAATATTTTCTATTCCTTCCTTACATAATTTACAAAATAAACCACCCATATTTTTCCATTTACATGTATATTCTTTTGTAGCTAAAGATCCCGTTCGAGCCTTAAACAATAAACTACTTTCCCTACTATTATCATATATTAACTCACACCTAATATTCTGTTTATTTCTATATATATTTAAACTCTTTTTACTCTCCATACTATTTTTCCATCTCTCTAACTCACTAGTCTTTATTAATAAATTTATTCTTTTATTCCATTCCTTACTATTATAACATTCAATAATCCTCTTAACACAATCATCCCATCTTTTGTACAAATATACTGATATAAATTCTTTATCCAAATCTTTTGCATTACTTTCTCACCCATCTTGTTATCTGCCCTTTACTCATAACCAATTAAATACTATTTTAGCTATTCTTTTATTATCCATAAACTGCAATCTACTAAACATTTTCATTTTACTTTTTGCATCTCTCATATGAAAACTTGATCATCCCATTTCTCCTTGAATTGCCTCCCTTGCTGTCCCTACTGCTGCATCCAATGCACGTCTTCCTACTTCCCTTTGAGCTTTTTCTAAGTAATCTAATATCTTTTTACTAATATATAATGCATCATTACCATATGTTAACCCTGCTACTGCAACTCCTTTCCATATAATTCTAGCTACATCATATTTATTATATGAAAACACTGTTAATTTCTTTATCAATCCCTTTCTTTTCTTTGCTTCATTTATCAATTTTTTCTCCCATTCATCCAAATAATTTTTCTGATTACTTAAAATAATTCCCAAATAACTATATCTATTCACCACACCTAACTTAATATCTCCCAATAAAAATTCTACATCTTCTCTTTCCCCAATATTAACCATCATTATATTTGATTTTTCTTCACTAAATTTAATCCCCATCTCTTTACCCACCCTTGCAACAGTTCTCTTTATTCTGCTCTAGCGCCATCTATTGTAAGCTTGAGTAATCTATGAACTCCAACTGGTTGTATTATCATAATTACAGTCCCAGACTAAATTCACAAACATGTGGCTACTTATTTATTGAAATATATATATAACTCAATTGTCTTTCACTGTATATAAAATAATAGTCTAATATGAGTTCATCAATAAATATTATTTTCACTATTTACCATTTCATATAAAATGGCAACTCTACATTAAGCATGAAAATGATTATCATGGTCACATACATTACTATACATATATATATAGATAGGGTGTATGTGATTTGAAAAAAGTCATTATATAACATAAAATGGTTTCTCCTAAAAATTTTGTTAAACAAATTAAATATTTCCTTTTTCTGAAATCTTTTTATACCATTCTAAATCAGTCTTATTTTTCCTGTTCACTTTCCATTTCCAATCTACAATTACCAAATTATTCTGACAGTGATGGTACATCTTTTTTTAAAAAATTATATTTTAATAATAATATTGTTTATTTGGTTTCAATATTCTATTACTCCAAATCCACATTCTTGGCAGAAAGACTTAAATTAAAAAAAAAAACCACCCAAAATCTACTTTTTTTTGTATCAAACCATGAAACATCACGTGATCACCATTCTTTATGATTCCTGCATCCATTGATCACTCTGACTTGCACTGAGTGGTGCTTCTCTGTGTGTTTTTTGTCTCTTTTTTAATTTCTTCCATTTCTCTCATAATTAATTCTATTTTCTTTTTTATCAGTCTATATTTGTGAAATAAATGTTGTATATTTATTTTGCTTATCTCTATATATTTCTATAATCCAATTTGTTTATATATATATTCAAGCTTCTGATATTTCCTTAAGTAGCAATATATTCTCTAGAGTATTATCATACATTTTTTTCATATCTTTTTTATTCTTATATAACAAAATTATTTTTTGATTTGAAATATTTCTTGTTTCCTAACCAATTTTTTATCTATACATTTTTTCTATTTCTCATAATTATAATATAATATATTTTTTGCACATTTATTCAATTTCCTATATAGAAATAAATTCTCTATCATTTTTTTATACTTTGAACTAACCCGTATATTCACCCTTCACATTATTCAGTTAGATACTATTTACATACTATAACCTTCCAAATATTTTAAACTTGATTTAAATTTTCCTCAATAAAGAAAGTCCCTTTTTTTAATGTATCCAAGCATCGGCCAGAAAACAAACCCCGGGACAACTGCTTGTAAGGCAGCTGTACTAGCCACTCGGCCACCACTAATTGATAAAGAAAGTCCTTTCACCTTCTGTTCTCTATTTATTGCTTGGTGCTTATCAATCCACTCCTATCTGGATTCTATCTAAAAACTTTGAGCTTTTTTGAAAATATAATGTGCCTTATTTGGAATATTAAAATATTATTACTTCTGTTTTCCAGTATTCTATATATCTTTTTCAATGTATTGTTAGCTTTTTATGTCACCTCTAATACTTAATTGTCCAATATAATTTTATTTTCTATTTTACAAATTTTTAAACAACTATTTCATCATCTCTCCAAGACAAAAGTGCGATCTATAAAATAAAATGTTAATTAATATCAACATTTTATTTTTCTAATCATAATGTTAATATAATAATTAGAATGGCAGATTCATCTTAATTCAATTATGACACATCTGGAGCTCCTAATGGCAGATGACTCCCCAAGCAACAAACTATTCAATTATTATTAATTATTGAAAAGTTAAAATGAAGGCACACATAAATCTATAACATGAAAATTTATATTTAATTCTGTAGTTTGGAGTTTTTTGTTATTCTTATAAAATAATTTATTTTACCAACTTTACTATCTAGAATTGCACAAAATGATTGTTAAAAACTATTAAAATAAATCTATCTTCACTTCCTACCAACGATTTCCTTGTTTCAAATAGAGGATTTAAAAGGATTGATTCTTTATGTATTTTGTGTAAAAAAGATAGTGAAACATTTGATCATATTATTGTTTCTTGCTTGGGACTAAGAGAAGCAAAATATATAATTCAAAATTATTTCAATAATCACAATCCAGAACTCTTTGATATGATTCATAATATTAAAATGAGTAATTTCTGCAATATCAGAAGATGCATATTTATTAACCACGTAATATGGTTACTTAGATGTCATATAATTATAACCAATTCTCCATTGGACTCACAACTTTTTATTAAAAATACATTTAATTCTATTAGAAAAAAAGATACGCTTCTTGCGCACCCAAAGAAATCTACCTATCCACATGGACTGGTTCTTAGTACAAGAAATCCATCAAAACACTCAGGAAGTTATTATTAAAAATATAAATTTATACTAGATTTTTTTTGTTGTCTAGAGAAATTCATTTGAAACACTTTATATAAAATAAAAATATTAGAAAAAAAAACAACTATTAGACTAATTTATAACCTTGACATTTAGAAAGTAACTGAAAATTATTAATGGGTTTACGTTATTTACAATTTTTAATATCTGTATTGATTTTTATTTTTTAATCTTAGTAATTTATGATATTTAAGTACTTTATTAATATTTTTCACTAAAAATGTTAATAGAAAAGTCAGTATAAATATGCATTTTTAGGATACCCATAATATGAAATTGGATCCATGGGTGAATGAGACTTTTGGAAATTATTCAACAATTGAGATTGCTCATAAACTATATAATGCGTTTTATTCAACATTTAAAAGTGGCCCATTTAAATCATTATTAGGAGGTAAGTTTTTTTTAAATTTCCGTTTATAATACTGCAATGTTATTTATTAAATGCATATGTTTCTTTCTGAAGTAGTTTAGTTACTATATAGATTAATGGACTCTAGAATCAAAATTGCCTTATAAAGCTCCACTTGTCACTTCTAGTGCTCAAATATCACATGACCTCCTAATCAACCAATCATTTGATTATTCTTTTAAATAGCAAACAGGTTCATGAAAGGAAGAAAGATTAAGACATTTCACATTTCATACTTCATCCTTATTTACACATTTTTTTAGTATTATAAGACATCTAATAAATTTTAATTCATTGCAAAGAGAATATGGTAATTATGGAGAATAGTAAACATAAAGTGATTCTAAGAGAATTTAGTCTTACATTATTTTGTTTCTCTTATATAAAAAAAGTCACATACCACTCTTTGTACTAAAATATGTTTCCACACATGGAAGATATGTTCTAAAAAATGTAGAAAATTCATAGTGTTAAATGAACGCTAAGAAATTAAATAGATTCAGCTGAATTTCTGGAGAACAATAAAAGTTTAAGAAAAGAAAGCATTTAATATTTTTAACTTGTAATTTGTAAGACATTAGTAAATATTTTTAACAATTGAATGTAATACCAACAATAATATTACATGAATTTTTTAATATATTTACACATATGTTTCCAAAAGCAGACTTCTTACTTATATCATATAGTATATTGATTACTCAAGCTTACAATAGAGAACTCTAGAGTAGGCTGAAATGTCTTATGAAATGTAATATTTAATTATACAAAATCAAAACATATTTATTAGGGAAACAGCAATTAACAAAGTGAAAATAATGAGGATTCTGATTAAAGATATGGAGAATAAAGTTGCCATTTGTATTGCGATTGCATTTGCCATAGTTAATTCTCATATCTGTTGCAATGAGTCCAAAGGTCAGATTAAGCAGAGGAGAGAAAATCTTTTAGTTTTATTACTGTTGTCTGCCGAATCTCAACATATCATTTAATCATGTTTTGCTTAAAAAAGGGCAATTTTTTTTTTACAAATTTATGACGTTAATCAGACTCTTACAACACACACATATTGGTGGTTGTCATTTTGAAGTTACAATGACATCAGTAGATATATGTCATAAAAAATGAAAATAACATCATGGTCACATTGTTATTTATCCAGATGGATCACATATTTTTACACATTCTATTATCTGCACATGCGCTTTACAGATCAAACACTTTTTAATGAATACTCTTTTTTTCAAACACAAGATAGAAAGTCTTTTTAAAAGATAGAATGAATCACTTTATCTTTTTCACTCAAACTATATGGAAAGGAGAGTATTCATTAAAAAGCTTTCTATCTGTAAAGCGCATATGCAATGGATAATCTATGATTATTATTACAATCTAAAACATTGAGCTATATAAATAAAATATTTGTTACATATGTTTAAGTTCTCATTTAATAATGATGTATCACAAATTATAAAAATTCCGCAGGTGTCCTTAACAAAACTCTTATTATAAATAATTTAAAGGATTAGTTAAATCTTCACACTCTCAGTTCCAAATGCTTCGGATTTGCCTATACATATAGTTTGGGTGAAAAAGATAGAGTGGATTCATTCTATCTTTTAAAAAGACTTTATCTTGTGTTTGGAAAGGAGAGTATTCATTAAAAAGTGTTTGATTTGTAAAGCGCATGTGCAGTGGAATAATCTACTATTATTATTACAATTTAAAACATTGTGCTATATAGATAAAATATTGATCCAAGAGTTGATTTTTTTAAACTTTTCTTTACATAATTATTATTATAACTAAAATTATCAAATATGTGTAAATAAGTTAGTAATTGCATTTAATTATAGGGGATTTGAACCCAGAATTTTAAACTCCCTTCAGCTATCCAATCTATTTCATATAATTGATACACATGACCACACACATGTGAAAAAGATAAATGATCTCCAATATATGTATTATAAAAAATAATTATATGATCCCATGATATTATGTGATCTTTAAGTACCAGAAAAGTTTAATTGAATTTCAATCCAATAACTTTTTTCTCCATGACTAGCATTTTCAGGCAAACAATCTAATACTTAGTCATGAGACTCGGAGCATCAAAACTGATCGGTAAAATCTCAATCCAGTGACATTTAGTTTTTGGGTCCATTCCTTAACTGCAGTAAATTGTAATGGGAAAAAATATATATTTATTTGGTTTTCCACATGCCAGTGCCGCTATTATCTCATAGGGATAATAATCTGCATTATAAAACAACAGTTTAAAATGTCTTGAAAAGATATTTAATGCAATAAATTGAATTAGTTATATAGTTTGATGGAAATTTATTAGAAGAAAATATTATTTGAATTTCTAAAGATAGCCATGGATCCAGTGCTTATAGGAACACATCCCCCACCAATGGTGATGTCAGCACTGTATTAAAGTCTTATTTTTTATTTCTACAGTCAATGAGGTGATATTTATTCAACTGACCCCAATTAACCTGAAATAATCTGATTTGTTAAAAAAGATAGGCGAAAAAATAAATTAGAGATAAAAAGAATTGTTGTTTATTTTTTGATTTTATTGAAAAGATTATCTAAGCAATGATATTTAAAAAATATATGACATTTTCTGACAACTTTCAAACAGGTAACATAAAATAAAAAGTAGATGTGTAGAAATGTTTAATGTAATTTTTATAAAAAACCTGAAATAGGAAAAAATGGAAATAGCAAATGGGAAATGAAACTAAGATAACTAAGTGGGCAGAATAAAAACCTAAATATATTAAACATGTTACATAAAAATGAGTGAAAAAGCTAAATTAATGATGAAAAGAGTGACTTGAGAAATTAGATATATCTAAAATGTTCAAGTGACATTAAAATGAGATATTATAGGATCAAAATAATGTTATTTTAATGATAGAAATGTTTGCAATTTTATTCATTATCAATATTTAACATAATTGGGGGGGGGGGGTAATAGTAAGATAATGTTTATTGACAAATCCTGAAATTTTTATCAATAGACATTTTTGATGAACTTTCTAAAAATAAAAGTATAACATTCTGAAAGCCATTATAAAGTTAGAGCTTATTTCTAAAATGACTTTATTAAAACAAATAATATATGTTTACAAATGGTATACTATAGGCATAATTAATAATTACCTGATAACATCATGGGAAAAAATGACAAAACTTAATAAATTAATACATGATATTTTGATCATCAAGGACTTTACCTAGAAAGCTGAAAAAGTTTCCAAGTTTCCTCATATAAAAATTTTGTAGATAAGATTCTGTCTCTGTCTTTAAGTTTTTTAAGAGTTTGTAGAAAATAAGAATCAACATCTGGAAGAGGCCAAGTAAATTGTTTCTTACATCTGGCCAACCCTACAGAGAATATCAAGAAAATCGACAGTCTGATGGTTGGGATGTCGCCAGAATGCAAGCAGATAATCTTGTAGAAAGTTCACTTTATAGTTCTGATAGATAAACATTTTAATATTCCCAAGTCCAGTGCAGGAGTAGATGATGTGGTCAAACATTTCATCTTGTCTGCAGCAGTTAAAGCATAATGGATCAATCTCACTGATTTGTCTCCTAGAGCTCAGGAACCAATTTGTAGACATAGCCTGAAGATTGACTTTAACTAGGTAGTCCAAAAACTTTGGCTCCAATGCCCAAAATTTAAAAAGGACTACAAGTTTGTGATTGGATAAGCCAAGTTTCGGCCTAATAATGGTAACCTGAGGGTTGATTAGTTGATATGCTTGCCAAACTGAAACTTTAGCATGAATATCTTTTATATTATTTTTTTTTTTATTTAAATAAAAAAAAAAAAAAAAAAACAACCAACCAACAGGGGGGAGGGGGGCGTTTTGTTGGAAAAATTATAAAAACTCTTTCATATAACCATTTTTTTTTAAATTATTTTAAAAAAGGATAAGGGTTTTTTAAAAAAAAATTAAAAGGGAAGGAGAGAATGAAATGATATTTGATTTGTTGGGGTGGTGTTTATGTGGGGGAAGAGAAGGAAAAAAACCCTTTCTCCTTAAAAAATTAGCAAAAAAAAATGAAATTTTTTTTTAAAAAAATGATTTAGTGAATTTAATTATAGGAAAATAAGATATATTTTATAAAAAAAAAACACCCCCCCCATTAAAAAAGAGAAAAAAAAAAATTTATACAAAAAGCACATTGTACTCTTTACTTAATAATGAATTAAGTAAACAAACAAATAAATTTTTACAAAAGCATCATAATGATTTTACACAGGAGTTTCTTGTACAATTATGTACTTAAGTATTTAAAAATGAGCTGCTTCATGTGATACAACTGCAGATCTGTTAGATATAAATTACTTAATAATACCCTTATAAATAATGAATAATGTTATTTTGACCATTGATGGTAGCATCTGCTGAGTAATGATTTTTTAAATGAAGATTAAAAAATTCTACAACCCAAATTAGATGACATATTATCTATTAAAAGAAAATTTCCCAATGTTGAAGATATTATAAATGTATTTTCTAATACCAAATTTATATGATAATTTTCTGATACCAAACTTATAAATTTAATTTACAATTGATTAGTAGATGTGTGCAAAGTTAGTTAATACAGGAATTATAAATGTTTTAAAGCATTTTTATTTAGAAATTTAAAACTTTGCATATTTGAAACTAATAAAAATAATATAACGTTGTAACTCGAACCTAAATCGAAAACTTTGCATGTGAAAATATATTTGTAAAATAATATAGAAAATTATAAAAATGATTTGATCAAGAGTTTGATAATCTAAAATCAAGCAAATAACATTATATTTGAACATTAAACGATAGGCTGTCTATTATAAAACCATGGTTTGATATATCTTACACTCATCATTTTTACAGAAAAATAATTTCTGTTATCAATAAAGAGTTTGCTCTAGATTTTTTAGATCCTTGTTTTTTTAAATAGACTAATTAACAATTATAAAAATAAGTTTAGAGCACAGCATTTGGATAGCCAGATTTATAATACTAGATATTATGCAGAATCATAAGCAAGTTTAAAAACCAAGACTTGCACAACATGTATCTATATGGAACTGGTAATAAAGCTAAAACTAATTATGGCATAATTCTCTGTTTTTTGTCATAAGAAGTAAACTTATTTGTTTGGATTTACAAATACTTCCTTTTGCTTCATCTAAACCCAAGACAAAAGGGCTATTATATAAATTAAAAAAGAAATCTTGTTTGGTTTCCAGATTTCCAATAGGTAAGCGATGGATTTCTGGCAACATCAAAAGCATATAGTTATCTCTATTTACATGGATATAATTTCTTAATTTATATTTTTCAATCAAATTAAACATTCATAAAAATATTTAACATATATATATATATAGGTTTGCAAAAATAGTCAGGTGCTGTGGGTAGGCTACCAATAGGCTTCACAGGTGGCAAATTATGTAATAGTCTTTAGATATGTTGGTTCATGGTGAATATCTAATAAATCTTGTCCAACTAAAAGTTCTTACTGCCTTGTAAGATAGGATATTGGTTCATGAAAGACTGGATACTGTACAAACAGTCTTTTCTGTCCTCTTTTTCTTTTTCAGTCACTTTAGTTACTATAGAGCCTGGTCATTGTGAACCTCTCATCCCATTGGACATCTTATAATAACTGTGACAATGGGATTATGTGTTTGTGCAATAACATGTCCACCCTTTAACTATACACAGAGCATTTCTGAATTTAGTAGTCTCTTTTCTTCTCTTTTTTATCTCAAGCTGTCAAGAATAAAAAAGCAATGATGGGGGGATTAGTATGTTGGCAGTCCTCAGATGTGATCTTTGCTTGAGATAGTAAAATTACCAATGAGTCAGTTTGGAACTGAATTTAATTGAGGCAGGAGTTTCAACTGGCAAAGATTGTATGATTAGACAACCCTATTTAAGGGTTCCCCTGCCTACTATAAAAATGGAAGGGTGTATAAAATGTCTAAAATGGCCTTTTTCAGTCTTGCTACATTGTTGCATCTGGCAGATTAAGCATTTTAGTGGTAGAAATAAGAATAGTAGTAATAATTATCAGTATTAGTAGTGAAGTAAGAGGAAATGTTAATACCAAAATAAGTATCATAAATCTATTTTTTTCCTAAGTATAGCTAGCTACATGGAATGTGTAAAATTAACTTGACACAAACTTTTTAGAATCAGAATAAAGACTGCACTTGTAGTTAAGAAATTCTCCTGATTTAAGATTGATATAGTTGCTCTTAATGAAACTCATTTCCCAGTAAAAATGCATGATGGTGGGTTTGATGTAAAATCTAATTCAGTAACTTCTATTGTTTGAATTCAATAATCTTAAAAATTTGTCTTTTGTAATGATGCTAGAGCTTATTTTATTAGTGCCTATGCGCCAACCTTAGATTCAGAAAATTCAGAGAAGAAATACTTTTATTTTTCATTGGATAGTATTATTACAACAATACCATTAAAAAGTCAAATTTTTCTTCTTGGAAACTTTAATAAATGTATTGATCCAAATAATAGACTTTGGTCAAAAGTTATTTGGAATATTGGGACTGTAATTTAAATGGTTTGTTAATACTGAATTTGTGCATAACACTTAGATTGACTATCACACTTTATTTAGGCAGAAAAACTACTACAAAGGAACATGGATGCATCCATACTCAAAATAATGACATTTAATAAATTATATTATTATTAGGAAGCAGAATTCAAGAGAAGTTCACATTACACAAGCACTTAAAAGCTAGGATTATTGGACAGATCATAGATTACTACACTCCAAATGATAGCTACATTAAAAAATAGATTTTATTCCAATCATATTCATAAGAAAATTGATATTCATGCTTGCTATGTCCTGAGATTATTTACTACCAGTCAGGCAGTGACAATGTTAATAATAAATACCCATTAATTAAATAAAAAATATTTATTTAACAATAATAAAGTAAAAAGAGCAAGAAATTGATAGTTCATTTAATCAAATAAGACTATAATTTATCCTTGAATAGTGTTTAACTTTCCACACACAAAGAGTAAAATTAAATACACATTTGTATTCCCAATTTCACAAACTTTTTAAACACAGATGTGCTTACTTTAATTAGTTTATTTTTACCATTATTTATTTTCTTAACCTCACAATATCATATATACACATCTCAGGTTCCCTCCTCGACAATATCTATATCATCCTCTACAGTTAACCTCTATTCTTACTTTAATTAGATAATAAATATAGCTTATAGAAGCAATTATCTTCTAGCAATTTAATGTCTTTATCCGACAATACACTTATTTCTATATACAAATAAGACTTTTTAAAAGTTCCTTTTTCCATCCCCACCTAGCACACACAATTTAGCAATTTTCTTAGCCTAAATGCATCTACTAACTTCTCACTGCAATCATATTAATCTTCGGTTATTTACTCTTTTACTGACAAACATTTTTACAACGCAGCAAACACCTACATTTTTAGACTGTGGGGTTTTTATATTGTTCATCTAATTGTATGTAAATGATTTATTTATATACAAATTTTATTTAAATTTGATTTGCAATCTCAGTGGGCACATATGCAAATTTTTCTAAAGTAGTTACATGAAAAGAATTTAATATTAAAATAATTTGTATGTATTTACAAAATTAATTGATCTTTATTTACAATATATATCTTATACACACTAAATTTTAAAGCTATTAAACACTAAAATTGCTAATTTGGATTTCCAGATCTGATATATTATTGAAGCATGAAATTCTCTTAAGGAGTATATTATGCATACAAATTTATTTTTGGGTTCACTAAAAAGAAAAATCATGATTGGATTTCTGATAATGATCTTATTATTAATAATTTGATTAAAAGGAAAAGTGACATTTTCTGCTTAACATAATAATAAATTAAATGCTGAAATTCATAATAAATATAAAGGTCTGAAAGCAGAAATTCGATTGGTGGATCAATGCAGACATTGGCTGATTGTGATCATTCTAGATCTTTTTTGATGTACTGATAGCAGTATATGGACCTGAGAAATGGTATCACAATTCTATTAAATCCAGAAATGACATTCTCTTAACTATGATATTTTAAATAGGTGGAAAGAATGTTTTTGACAACTTTTATGATTATCCATTTTGTCTACTCATTTAGATTCAAATAAATATATCCTCCTTAATGAAATCAAAACAGCTCTTTGTAATCTTAAAAATGGAAAAGCGGCAAGTGCTGATAAAATATCAGGAAAAGTTTTAAAATATGGTGGCGATGTATGTTAGCTTCAAAAATATTGGAATTTTTTAGGAATATCTGGATCCATGAGGTTGTGTCATCTGATTTTAATGATGCTTTTACTTTTCCAATTTTTAAAAATAAAGAGAGCAGATAAGATTATAGTAATTATCATGGAATATCATTATTATTCACTACAACAAAAGTACTTTCAAGAATTTTGTTGAATAGACTGCTTCCAATTATAAATGGATGGTTATCAGAGACTCAGTGTGAGTATTAGGAAATAAAGCATTATAGATATGATTTTTGTTGCCAAGCAACTGCTAGAAAAATGTTGGGAACAAAAGAATGATTTATATATTGGTTTTATCACTTTGATCAAAGCATTTGATTCAGTTTAGTAGGACAGATCTATGACATGTTTTGAAATTAGTTGGTTGTTCATCAAAATTTATTCATATTACACAGCTTCTGTATGATAGAATAAAATGAAGTATTATTACTACAGGTGGAAAATCTTGGGCATTTGAAATGAAAACTGGTGTTAAAGCAATAATGTTTAGTTGTTCCAAGGTCTTTAGAATTGTTTATAAGCAGTTTAGACAGACAGGGATTATGATGCAATATAGATTTAATTGTGGAATTTAAAATTGAAACAGTTAAAAGCAAAAACAATATTTTCATCTTGGATTCTAGATTAATAGTGCTGGTAATTGTATTATTTTTGCCAGTTGAAAAGATGACTTACAGAATGTTTTTAATATTTTGAATGTAACATATAAAGATCTCAATTGATTAATTAATATTCAAAAAAACTCAAATTCTATATCAGCAAGTGACAGAAGAAAAATTCTAAGCCAATCTATATTTCAGTAAAATTAAGCTAGTTTTAACTGAAAATGACAAAATTAGCAAATATTAAATTTGTTTATAGTTTTTTAAGTAGAAAAATGGTGGAAAGGTACAGAAATAGATTGAGATCTGAAGAAGACTGTGAGGAACAGTCGAAACTTATTATATTAATAAACATTATTTTCTTAAAGGTGTAAGAAGTAAGATATATTGTTATATATGAATAAGCAAAATTACTGAATAAAAAGAATGAAGAAGTATATACGGAATTATATAGAATAAGTAGAAAAGTAGATGCTGATGTTGAGATCCAACACTGACTCCAATGTAGTGAAAATAACCATTGTAACAAATTCAGCTGTATATAAAGCTGTTATTTTACCTAATTTATTGTATGAATGTGAAACTTGGGATACCCTATTGACACAATGTAAGGATGCTCTGTAAAATTTGAAAAATACAATGACAAGAACATAAAATTAATCAATATGTTTTTCAGTTTTCTGGATGTAATACTGTTGTGCCCATTATTATAAAATCACATCTTCATTGGATTGGACATATAAAACAAATGAATGATGGAAGACTTCCTAAAGGTGTTTTATGATACATTTGAATATCAGTTTTGTAAAAGAAACCTTATCTATATTATAAGGATTATCTCAAAAGATATTCTAAGAAAGTATAATGTCAATTATTCCCATTGGAAGGATATGGAAAAGAATAGAATGCATTGGATTGCTACAATTAGACATGGTGCTGAAGTATTTCAGAAAGAAAAGTTTTTTGCTGAAGAAATTAAAACACATAATTGTAAAATATCAAGTAAACAGCAAAATGGATCAACAGGTTTTATATGTGGACTTACTTGTGGTTTATAGACTGGTTTGTAAAATCACCACAAAACTCATTTTTAATAGTTTTTCCTCTCCGTTCTCTCTCTTTTTTTTTTTTAGAGTTGGAATGATCATACTCATTTTTGAGTGACTGTTTATTAATATTATTTGCTAAAATAAACTGTAGTCTAATTTTGATAAAAATGTTCTGTATCAAAAGCATGGCTTAGCAATTTTTTGAAATTTATTGCCATATTATTTATTAATTGTCCATACATTCTTGTGAAATATTATTTTATATAAATTGAAATATAACCAAATCTGTGATTAGAATTTATGATAAAACTAAGGAATTTATAATAATAAGATTTTTCCTCAAGCGCATAAAAATACATGGAGAATATTTAAATCATCTGGATTTTGGAAGTGATATTTTGTTTACATAGATAATGCCTCAGATCTGTAGGAAGTATTACAGTAAAGATGGGATTAAAAACAAATACTAAATGATCAAAGCCAGCATAACCAACAGGACCACTCCACATAGATACACTACAATAGAGCACAGAAAAATAATGACAATTCATCAACATTTTTGGAACACTCTAAGAAGACTGGCCACATATTCGAATCCTCTAACCCCAAGGTAGTTTGCATAGAGAAAAATGAGATCAAGCAGAAAATTAGGGAGGCATATTTCATTACTGATAACAATAGACATCTCCAAATGCTGAGCTATCTAAATAATTTGCATGTATTTTGCATATCACCATTATCTCTGTTCTGCACGGCTCAGTATTGCTATGAATGTGAGGCAACCTGTCTTGAAAGTGCTAAGCTTTTAATATTTTGTACTCTTTATAGCATCTCTTTCAAGCATTTCATACGCTTTTAATTTTATTATATTAAAAGAATTAAAGTATTTTTCAATGTCTTTTAAAAAAAGAAAATAGAGGATTGATAATGATGAATTGAAAAATTTTAAATATCTTGCACAAATTATGAGTATGGATGAAACATAATGAAAGAAATTAACTACAGAATTAATCGGAGTGGATTGTTTATCATTGAAATAACTTAATATTAATCAGAAACATATGTATGTGTTATAAATGTACATTTTTGATAAGAATATTTTTCAATGCTTATGATTTTTGCTATTTAACTAAAGAAAAATAAAATGTTCAGATATATGGAACTTGTATATTAGGATTAACATATCGTAATCAAAACCATCATATGTAAATTTAAGAACAAATAAATATTAATTAACCTTCCTGATGGAATTAAGTCTTTCCTGGGTCAATTAAACATACTTATATGTGGCCTTCAGTTTAAATTGTGGCAAAAGTAAAACTTTTTATATAATTATTATTAAAATTAATATTAAGTGTAATTAAAATAATAAAAAAATATTAAAAACAATTAACTTTTTAAAGAAACTATTTTTTAAAAAGCTTATTTTTATGTTTATAAAAAAATTTCTTGCTTCACCAATGTAAATTTAAATCCTTCCATAAATATCATATAATTATAAAATTAACCATTCAGTTTAAAATTATAATGCAAACTACACTACACAATCTGCTCGAATATCATCATAACTTTGAAAATAATAATACAAGCAATGGTAACACTATCTGAGCAGATTTGCATGACCTGGAAATGATTGTCTCAAAATAAATCTATTCTGAATGTTTCTGAAAGGATGTGGCATTTACTGGAGATATTGAAAAACCTGGAAATATAAAATGTGTTAATTGAATTGATGAAGACAATAAAGTTTGTTGAAGTAAATGGAAGATAAAAACTAAGAGAGCTTTATCTTAAAGTGTATTTATAATGGAGAAATATGATGACGTGAAATGGAAGAATAAATTATTGGCATTGTTGTGATTGATGTCATCCAACAAAGAAACATGGTTTGTTCAGCTTACTGAAAGATTCCAAACAGATTATTTTAGCTTATGATTTAATAAAGTCTCATTTTTTAGAAGAAAGGGAGAACATTTATACAGAGATACCAGATCAAACAAAATAAGTTTTAATATAATTATTATAAATGTTTGCTAAACTAAATGATAGCTGATAAATTTGGATATGGAAACAGAATTGACAGGTATTCAAACTTTCTACATTTGCAAAGAAAAAAAAGAGTGTATTATAAATTATTATTATTTTTTGAAAAAAATACGAAGAGGAAATGGATATGGAAAAAGATAAATGAAAGCAAGTCAGAGTTGGATTACATTATAATGTTACAGAAAATATGTACTTCAAAATTATGATTAATAGATTAATGATATGTAATCTGTGTGTACAATTCAAAGCTAGAAAATAAAACTGTTAAGAAAGACACTGATTAATAGAAATAAATACATTTTAAGATTTGATGTGATTATTAAATTGAACGATATATTTTAATGAAAGCTATAAAAAAAAATTAATAAAGAAAAAATCAATGATTATTGATTTATCTAACATTATAAAATACATGCTAGGACTTACACAACCTTTAAATTTTTTTTTTCATGTGTCATAGCATCGGCCGGGAAGCTAACCTGCTAACCCGGGACAACTACTTGTAAGGCAGCTGTGCTGACCTCTCGACCACTAACGCTTGACCAGTCTTTTAAATTGTTGAAAGATTATGAAGACGATTTATTAAAAATGGTCATACATATAGAAGAAACATAAAATCAGCAATTTAACAGTACTTTTTTTTTAATGATCTAAGGAAGCCTATATAGAAAAAAGATATATCAAAATAATTTATTTAAAGCAAGTATAAAAGGGAAGGCAGATGCTTGATGAGAAGATTCAAAACTATTTAATATATATAAATGCTAAGTGTTGATTATGAAAGTTATTCTGGGTTTTAATATAATCAGAATCAATTGAAAAGATTTATAACGGATTAGAATCAAATTTAACTCTTTTTAGTATAAATGTATTATTTAATATTACCAGTTTTGTTCTAATGTAAAGCAAATACATTTATCTCTCCTACAACATGTTTCAAATTTAATCCTGTATAATGCTGAAAGGCTAAATATCTGCCAGAGATTCAAAACACTGACCACATTTTTTTATTTATAAATAGATTCTTATTGCTAAAAACGTATGTAATACGTTTATTTTATATTATTAATATTAAAGTGCTAAAATTTACTTCTTATTCATTACAATTGCTTTAATTCTGTTATTATTATTGCTGTTCTTTATTGATGTTGTTGATCATCATCAGTATGCCACAACAAGAATACATATCTCTTAATTTTGTCTGCAGTTCAAGTGCACACACAGATAATTAATCCCACAAAATAATCATTACATCAATAAAAACAATACTGTATAGTGAACATTGTTATTCACTACATGTTGTGCATATGATTATTGTTTATATATTCTTATTTGTTTTGTTTTTAATATTTTCAAATTTAATGACTCATGAAAATATCCTCATGTAAACAGTCTTCTGGTATGGAATAATTTTATTTTATTTTATATATATCATGTAATAAAAAAATTATTATTACTGTTATTTTATAGTCAATTTAGCATTCAAAGTTATCATCATTTCAAATGAAGCTTAAAATGAGTCTATAACTATCCTTATTTATAATAACTATTCTTTCTTATTGAATTGCCAAATGTATACCATATAATACTAAATTATCCAAGCACTTTATTACTGTTACACAGTGCTTTATTTACCACCCTTTCTTACAGTTTACAGTGTAATACTTGAGGTTAGGAGATATAAAGTTCTGAAGAATGCTGGGGCAATCGAAACTAAAAACTGTAAGAAGGGGTGGTAAATAAAGTATTGTGTAACAGTAGTAAAGTACTGGGACAATTTAGTATTATATGCTTATCTATAATAATAGGTATCAATTATTACAATCAAAAAAGCGCAATTGTATAATATTACATTAACACTTAAAAAAATATAAAATATATAAATCTATTCATATAAAAAGTTCTGACTAATACTCTGATGTGATTGGTGTGTTTATATTTCTATTAGACCTGATGAGACTAGAATGTAATTAAAACATCTGAAGTATGAGAGCAAACTTGTTTATTTTTTAATTACTGATTAGTACCTAATATATATATAATTTTCTTAATTTAATTATTATTAAATACTCTGTTTAGGACAACTTCTAAAAAGAATTGAGACTCAGTGGAATGAAGTGAAGAATGGAAAGGAAGTTCCAAAAATGTTTATGTATTTCTGCGTGAGTATGACTTATAGTTTCTTTTACTTTTTTTTTTCATAATTATTTTTTTTTAGATAAACCTCCATTTTTTTTATATCATTGTATAATATATAAGACCACTCATTTGTTAAATACTTTTTTTTAAATATGTGATATAGCATATTGTTTTTTTTCCATATGTCATAGCATCGGCCGGGGCGTGAACCCACAACCGTCAGCAACCAACTACTTGCTTGCAAGGTGGCTGTGATGACCTCTCGGCTAACAATGCATGACTAGCATATTGTTTTGAACACAATTTTGTTAATGGTTGCATTCTATTGAAATAAAATTTGAAACATATATATTTCATATTTGATTTATATATAAATATATATTGAAAGTTTTAATGAGATATTTAATTAAAAAAAAAATATAGTTATGTTATAATCAAGAAACCATGTAATTAGCAAACTGAGTAATAGCCTTTATTAAATACCACTGTTAAGGATAGTATTAAAATTTATGAAAAAATTCTTAAAATTTTATGTTGATAAAAAAATAAAACAGGTATTTTAAATAGTTTGATGTGGGACAAAAATTATTCACCAATCCCCTGTAAAAAAAGTGATGAAAAAACTATTACTAGATTCGGTCAGATGGTAATGATTTGAAAAGTTTATCATCTTTATTTTATTCTCTCCTTAAAAATTACTGGATACTCATTATACCAATATTAATAATGAATGAGTTATAACTCAATTTAGCTTCAACTAATGAATTACTCCATTTTTTATCTTATCTTGATTAATTGAGCATTTATCATCACTGAACAATAATATATGAATAGATAAGATATATCTAATAGCAGAAATGGACTAATGGGTGATGATGCATGGGGAATCTAATTGCTCTAGTATGAATGGGGATCTAGCTGTAAATAGGCTGTCTATTTGGTGGTACAGTCAACAACAACCAATTACTGTCAGTACTGAATCGCAGTATACTAGTTGTTCATTATATGACTAAAGAAAGCAATGGGGCAAGTTCATGCTAAAGCTAAAATCTTCTATATCATAAACCAGACATGAAACAAGCTGCATAGAACAGCTAGAAGTGTTACCATACCTACATATGAGGCAAACTGTCACATTTTAGCTGGAAGTTTTAGGTAAACCTAGAAAAATGCCTGAAATCCCTTATGTCAATCATTGCATGGTAACTAAATGCTATACCTCAGCCAATGTAACAGGCATATAACATAACAAACAGCCTTGTATATCCTTATAAATATATTTGAATTAAATATATATGTTAATAAAATATTTAATAATATACATTACTAAAATATTTAATTGTAATTACATGAGTCTGGATTTATTTTATATATAAATATAATGAGATAGCTTAATAGTTTGATAAAATTAATTATCTGAAAAAAAAAATTCAGAGTCTAGTCAAAATCAGTCTAAATAAATTCCATGTTTTGAGCATTGCAGGATAATGCACTAAATATTGCACTATGAAGTCCTTGCTTTCTTTATATATATATATATATACACACACTCCCCAAAAGTGTATGAACAATTAATAATTATTATGACATTATTATTTAAAACTGTTTATCAAGGTTTTTGAGTGTATCATTGTCCAAACTAGATAAATCTGATTAAGCAATTTTAAATACTAATGCTACAGTAATTTCTAATTGTCCACAAACTCTAGTGAAATATAAGTTTATATTTTAGATCTCTATGATAACAACTAATTAATACAATATTAACTATGCTGGTATTTAAATCAAGATTTAATGCGATAAACATGTACTTTAATGATGTGATGAAATACAGAAAAAATATAATTAATATTAGTATATGTTGACAAAATCTTAACTAGCATTAAAATTATAACCATAAAAAAGAGTGTGTGTGACATTACTGCTTTGTAGTTTATAAATAAATACAAATTAATAGGCCTATTGATTCCTATCTTTCAGTAATTATTTCAGGATAGATTCAAAATAATTATGTAAAGATTAAAATATTTAAATAATATTTATTCTTACCGAGAATATTATTTTTTATTAAAATCAAAAGTAGGAAACCTAGAGAGGAACCATTCTACTCACTATTATTAAATATTAATTTTTACATCAAAAATGTGGAAAGATAATTAAGTGGAGTTTCATGTAATCAAAATAATATTTTTGAAACTGAATATAAATAAAAATTGTTTGTAAATTAAATTTATGAACTTAAATCATAAAATATTTGGATTTGTATAAATTAAATGAAGAAAGTCAATTAAAGTTTTAGTTCTGTTAAGAAACCCGAGTGTAGCATTGCTACTGTAAATTGGTAAATTTAATATTATATTTGGTCACTTATATTTATTGTCAACGGAGTGGGTATGTGTGTAAATCTTTCAATTACTAAGACTGATATATTCATTTAATTTGCTTTGGAGTAAACTAAATTTTTAATATTGTTAATTTCTATTTTATATAACATTAAACTTTTATTAAATTAAAGTACTGCATCAGGTATAATCATTATTCTTTAAAATATGCTGCATCCTAGGTCATATATTTTTTACACACACACACATATATATATATATATATATTATAACTTTTTCTTCATTCAGCTGCAATCCTATCCTTAGCTCAGCTCAAACATCAAAGTGTATAACATATAAAAATGCCATTTTATGAAACTCAATAATTAACCAGAAACATATAATATATAAAAACATAAGGTAGAATTAAGAGAGGTCACAATATGTAGTTTTAACATTGAGAGGCATATAGAATATGCTCCCCAATGGTATTGCTATTGTAGAAATTTTCTAACTACTATCCTAGTATAATCATTAGGAAAATTCCCACAACAGACAATGACTAACATAGTTCCATTTCTCTTTCTTCACTCTGTTTTTTCCTTTTTAACTAATTCTATAATACATTATTTTATTTATAATCTTTTATTAAAAATAATGATTATTCTACCCCTCATTTATTTAATAAACTATATAAAAAAATTAGTGAAATTAAATATATACTAAAATATCTTATAATAATTACTGTTACCTTATGGGTGTATCTCAATGATAATAATTATTCTCTTATAATATAATAACAATTACTAACAGTAAGATAATTGGATAAGAGGAAAGATTTTACTAAGATCCAATCATCTCAATAATAAACACATCTAACATTATCAACATAAATTAAATTCTCTTTTTAAAAATTAATATATCTGTAATAAATATAATAATACCATAAGATTAACATTTACTATTTTATACTTTATTTCCAATTAAATAATTTAATTGCACTTAGATATCTAATATCTTCATTATACAAATATTAATTATAAAACAATAATAATTTTACTATAATCAAAAGCTTTACAATACAACTATAATATCCTCCCCTTTTAACTCACTTCACTACCTTAATTTGATTAGCAATTTTACTCTTTTCAATTACATCTTTTAAAAATATGAATCTTCTAATATATTCTATCAAGAATATCTTTTTGATATAATATAGTATTTTAAATTTATTCTAAAAATAAATTTTACTTATTTTAAATAATAATAATATTAATAATAATAATAATAATAATAATAATAATAATAATAATGATGATGATGATGATGATGATGATATGACTCTTTAAAATATTATGACTTTGGTGAATGTTCCATTTAGATAATATTATTAAATAGCACTTCTTAAATAATTATATTGTCAAATAATGAATCATTAATTTATCAAGTTTTTATGTATAAATTATCCAATAATTATATTTTTGATTGTAATCATTTTATGTAATTTATGTGCTTTTATATGGCATTATGATAAAAATAATTCTGAATAGAAATAAAGCCACCAGTCTAAGATTTATATTAAAATAACTGTTTATTTTAACAATAATAACAATAGATAACAACTTATCAAATATTAAATAACATAGTTAAACTCTAAAATACATATGAAATAATTAAAATGTATGTACAATTATTTATATTGAAATATAAATAAATTGAATAAGGATACTGTTTTTCAATTTAACATTTATATTATATAATTATTTTATTCCTGAAATATCAAATTTACTATTATCAACATGTACACTTTCTTTAATGTAGAGAATTAATTTTATGATTCATGAGTTCTTCTTGTGGGTTCAACTTTTTAATCCTTTTTTATTTAATGATATAATACATTACATTTGGCTATATTTACATAAAGATACAATACTTTATTACCTCTTATAATCTACATAAATTCTATTTATAAAATTTACATATAAAATTTTGGTTTATGTTATTATAATTTTCAATATAATATTGATATGATATTGAAATAGTTAAATGAATAAAGATCTCTTAGTAATAAATGGTCATTCCTCCTGTTCACTCTTTACTTCTTTTCATTCACTTTTTCATTCATATTTTTGATTTTATGTTTTATATTTTATCTTTTAGTATTAAATCAGTCAAATATTACTTAAATACTAAAATATTTGTTTTGCATTTATTATTGTTTTTTTAAATCCAATCTTCTACTACCTAGGAATGAAACTATAAAATTTTTAAAGAATAACTAATCTACATACGATGCTCATTATATACCTTACTTTAATATATCCAAAAACTCTATAGATAAGAAACTGATTTTTAATAAAATTATTATCTCTCAATATAGGAATGGGAGGTCTCTTTTCTTAATGGAATGCTATAATTTGGCAAGTAGTCATTTTTCTATTAATGATTCTACCCCAATGTCCAAGCTTCTCTATTAAGCTCTTATGGAAAATAACATCCATGTCTTGTGGAAATTCCTCTCATCTTTTCATATTAAGTACATGTATGGGTGTCACATAGATCAATATTATTATAATATTTTAATCAGTTCTTCAGGAGAGTATTTCATCCTACCCTGGAATTATAACTTATCTTACTATGCTGTATATTTTTAGCATCAACAACCATAAGCTATCTCATCACTAATATTACAATCTTATCTTCCCTCAAGTATTCTTCTATAATATTAACAATTATATTACAAAACAAATCATGTCTTATGACAAATGTCCACACTATACTTTGTATCACACAAAATTGAGACCATAACTGTTTTGTTATTTTTACAATTCATTCTCTTGCATCTTTTCATATTCTCATTTGAGATTCATATAGCATAGGTATTTTATTTCCATGAATTCCATCTCTTGATTCATCATTATAATATCAATTTACTCATTAAATATATTTTTATAATTAAAATTATTACTAACTTAATTTAAATAAATTTACCTTATAACATACTTATAAAGTATTGTTTTACCCATATTCTCTTTTTTTCAACACTCACATATACTGTATTAACTTTCAAATCATAAATTTTCTTATCATTATTTTAAAAAAAATACATTAAACATATAAAATATATTAATATATCAGAATATCCTAATCAAACACATCTAATATTATTACCTCATCACTAAGCTTAACATCTAATATTACATTCACATTAATATTAACAATAACAACCAAAGAAAGAAAGAAAATCCCTTTTTCTTATTCCTCTTCCTAGTTCTGCATCATTATAGTCTTCAGCGTGGCACTTCACATTTCTCACAAGTTACTAATTTTATTTCTCTACTTGCCAGCAACTTCTAGGATCCTGTGTAAAACATTAAAAATCACTAATAACAACAATTTGATAAAATTCTAAAAATTTAATGCATCTTTGTTTATGATTTCATATCTGATTATGTTCCAATATTAAATATAAATAACAATCATAGAAGTTTAATAAAACTGTAGTTGAATAACTAATTTAATACACATTTGAATATTATTTTCTCCACTATTAAACTTTATTATACATAGTATTAATTCATAGGTCAATCCTACTTCCACTTTTTCTCCTCGTTATATTTTACTTAATAATTATTTCATTCCAAAATAAACATAAATAAGTTCACTTAACTTTATTATTGTCTGGAAATATACTATTTTATCAAAATTTTTCATAATCGAAATTAATAACTTTTCTTGCTAAATTTTTATCCTTTTAGTATTTTATACTATAGGATAATCTTATTTGCTAAACAAAATGTTCTTTCATGGAATAAGCTTTTATTTAATATAATCTATAATAAAAATTTATTATTATATTTATTTATTTAATATTCCTTAATTATTAAATATGCAATGAATGTCTATTCTTCTTTATAGTTTTATAAAGTTAATTCAAGTAATACAAGTTACTTTAATTTAAAAGATAACTATTTTCATTTGACATCTCGTTTTCATTAATAAACTATTTTAATGTTCGGTAAACTAATTTAATTATTTTATATAAGTTATCACTTTGTAATGAATGTCTTTTCATTAATAAACTATTTTAATGTTCGGTAAACTAATTTAATTATTTTATATAAGTTATCACTTTGTATTTATCTTTGCTCCTCTTCATAATTAAGTTATTACTTAAAAGTAGAGATAAACAAAACATATTTGCTTACATGATAGTATTTGCATCTTTTAATTAATTGTAGTTGAGAATCCTTATTCTTCATGGTTTTTCCAATCAGTAATAATAATAATTTATCCTTGCATTATTCTTCAATAGCATTCTAAATTGTGAATTGAAGTTTCAGACTGTATTTGTATCACAAATTTAACTTACTCCATTATTTTTAAACTACTATTAAAAATATATTCCTTTCAGCACAATTAATTTACATATTTTTACTGTTTGCAGAATAAAATATATTAAATTTTATAATTTTTACAAACTTTTACATGAAACAACAGTTCACTTTATTTTATAATTTATATTTTTTCTATTCACCTTCTTTCCCGAGTTCGTCTGCTCTTTTCTTTTTATATGTCCAGACATTTCATTGGTCAATTAATTAAAAATTAACTAGCAGTTTCTGAATAATTAATTTGCTATATACAATTTAATAATAATAATAAAGTCTATAAATATTTTTTTAAAACTGATAAAGTTTAAATAATTTTAAATTAAAATACATTATCTTTTTAATTAATTTAGACTAAAATATTTTAATAACAATGTTTATTCCTGAAATATTATTATCATTACAAACTTTAAAAATATATTGTTTTACAGAAAATAAATTATTTTATCTTTATTTATTTATCAGAATTCAGTGCAGAAAATAATACACTCATCTTTTAAAGGTCACTGTAATGTAAAATACTAAAATTGAATTTCTTCCTATTGTAACTTTTACTTAAATCTGACATATTTATACAGGTAAATGGGTTTGCATTTATTAAAATCACTTCTATTAAAAATTACATAACTATTAAAAAAATAATTACAAATAAAAGATGTATATGCCTTATCCCCAATGAATTCTCTCTTTAAGTCTCATATATTAAATTATTTGTGCAAGTTATATTTCTTAAATTTAAAATTTTGGATTATATGTTTTTATATACTCAATCAACATAATTAATCAATTAAAAGGTTACAATATATATGCCTGGTACACCATAATTAAAATGCACTATATTAAATAATTAAGAAATGTGAACTGAGTGATGATAAAAGAATAGCAAAAAGTAATGAAGTCAGGCTTTTAAGAAATAATGGTTGTTCCCCATTATAATGATTCAAGCTCCGTTTAAAGTTATAAAAGTTAGACATTGCATATTCATGGGATAACTGAATTGTATTCCATGAAACTTTAGACCACAAGATTTTTCATTATCTCTACTTGACAGAATATGTATACTGATTTCAATAAATGTCCCCTCACATAAATTATTTGCAAAACACATTATCATACCCAAAAGTAACCAGAATTTTGTAATTTAAAGATGTTTACTTATTTTCAAGTATTATGAATTGAATCTCCAGTATTTAGCTCTAAACATGTTTTTCACTTTTCAAAGCAGTCGTGAACCTTCTATAAAGGGATACCTTTTAATATCTCCATTCATCCGAGGGAATAAAAAGAAGTCATGTAGAATGAGATTTAGTAAATGTGGTGGATGGATAAGCTGGGCCATGTTGTTTGTTTAAAATAATGTTTCACAATCAAGGCTTGCTGCACTGGTATGTTGTCATGGTGAAATTACTTCTCCTCAACTTTGCCACAAAACAGGATGTTTTCATTTTATTGCATCACACAAACATTTTAAAACTTGTAGATAAAACATCTGACCATTGTGAGTAAATTCCGAGTGAAAAGTGTCATTTGCATAAAAAAAATCAGCATTGTCTTGACATTGAACTTCCACTTGCCACATTTTTTTTTGGGATGGGGTAAATTTGACTTGTCCATTAAACTACTCATGAATTTGTGTTTTTCCAGAGCAGCATGATAATAAGCTGTTTCATACATAAGAGCTATTTTCCCTGTCATTTTTTCTAATAGCAAGCAGAATTTTATGTTGTTTTAATTTTTCAGTCATTACAAAAGATTGATGAATAAGATACATTTAAGAAAAAAATTTACTACATGGAACCATGACTTTGCCTAATAATGCTGGTTGGCAGACTAGTGTAGAAGGGTCCATGTAAGAGGTATATAGTGGTGGAAGTATATACTAAAATGAACCCACTTGCAAGAGAATTGTGAAGATTTTACCACCCAGGCTGTTTTCAGAAGAGTATGTAATAATGTAATCATTAATTGATTTTTTATATATTTTTATAATCTTTTAAAAGATAGAAAAAATAAAATAAATTTTAACAAATATCAAGATAAAATCATCTTTCATCTGTTTGAAATCAGCTTGAAACACCACATTAAATATCTTCATTGCTATTGCTGACAGCATGAAATAATGATGAAATATTTTAAACTTAAGTTTAAATGATGAAGAGCAGGTTTCAACAAAATATATTCAAAGTTTGGTTAGGATGGTGTATATCCTAACACACATTGCTTGATTTTCTTTGTTTATCCCTTAATTTGACTTATGCTTTTATTCAATGTAATTTGTTGCTTTTACTTTATCCAGAGCTATTTATTATAAGTTTGAATAATCAATGAAAACTTGGATGCTAATATTATATATACATTTCCAGTTTAGTTTCTAGCTGATAGCCTTTATCAAAGAGGATACTTTTAATTCAAATACTGGAGATGTGAATATAGTTCTTCTTTTTCAATTGCAAAGACCATTAGCCAGAAGTTAAATTTTAGAATGATTGACCAAAATATACATGACTTGATTCAGGCAAAAAAAATATTAGGAACAATTCACTTGGCACTCTCCATCCAGTAGCGCCACTCAATACAAGCCAGAATAATCAATGGATGCAGGAAGATTTGTGCATAAAATCCCTTTCTAATGCATATTCATCCAATATCCCCAGACTAGTTTCTAGGTTGTATCTTTCATCAGTGAGGAGCCTTGGATCTGAGAGCACTGCACCTAGATCTTAGGAAATAATGCAACCCTCCAGCAGCCACCTTTTATCTCTACTTAACTACAAAACTATGAATCTTAAATTGAAAGCACTATAATATTTCCAATCCAATCTCATTAGCTTATATAGTCATATAGGTCTGAACTCAGTTCAGTATGGTACTGAACTGAGTTCAGACCTATATGACTATATAAGCTATTCAGCTTGGATTGGAAATATTATAGTGCTTTTAATTTAAGACTCATAGTTTTGTAGTTAAGTGGAGATAAAAGGTGGCTGCTGGAGGGTTGCATTAGTTCCTAAGATCTAGGTGCAGTACTCTCAGATCCAAGGCTACTCACTGACAAAGGCCACAAACCAGAAACTAGTCTGGGGATATTGGATGAGTAGGCACTAGATGGGGATTTTATGCACAAGTCTTCTAGCATCCATTGATTACTCTGGCTTGCACTGTCAATACTATAGAGAGTTTTACCAATTTAATAACAGTTGTAAGCAAGCATAAGAAATGGTGATCATGTGAAGTTTATTAAGTCAGAAGAACTAATGTATTTTTATTTTTAGTAACTGCTGTTTGACAAATATCTGAAGTAGATTGACCTTTACTTTTTATTTCAATTTTTTCATGTAATGGTTAATTGGTGAAATATAATTTATATATATTCACTAACGCCCATCATGATATATCTTTTATTATTTTGTCAAACTTATCTGTAATAAATATTTATATGTTAATTTATAAATGTTAATTATAAGAGAAAAAAAACAATATTTTATTACTCATTCTAAATGAAAATAAAAATTTATTTGCTCTGAAAAGAAACCAGAATAGATAAACACACCTCACTCTATTGATGGTATAGCAGTGAGCAGCTTTAACGACACTAGTTAGGCATATTACTCAACAGCAAACAAATCTTGGCAAAGCTTGTTGAAATTCATTGAATATGATATTTCTGACACTGCCATGCATAATAATTATAGAAAAATATTTAATGATTGTCAAGCATTGGTAGCCGAGAGGGCAGCATAGCACAGCCGCCTTGCAAGCAAGCAGTTGCTTGCAGACAGTTGTTGCGGGTTCACTTCCCGGCCGATGCCTTGACATATGAAAAAAATATTTAATGATTGTTATATTATCAATATTTTCAAGCACAAATTTAATAATGAATTTTTTGGGGTGGGGTGTGCTTATGGACCAGCCATCACTGTTATATACATATATAGCCTTTTAAGAACATAAAAAGATTAAAACTGCTGAGTTCTAAATATTTAGATGCTACAAAGGTAGTATTACAATATTGGCAAATAAAAGAAAATAAGCATTAATAATTATTAAATATTATTGCTTAGATATTCATAATTATTGTTTCTGCTTCTGAACAGAAAACTTATATTTATAACTTTTTTTATTTTTCAGCATGCTGAATTATTTGGTAGTATAATGGATATATTAGGCCATGGAAGAAAAGAAAGATTTCCCCCTGGATCAGGTTTACTAATGGAGTTGCATGAGATCGGAGATCAAATGAATGTCCATATTCAGCTGATTGAGCCACGGACAAACAATCTCAAAGTCTTAAATTTTTCCAATTGTGACTCAATGTGTTCACTTGGAAATTTTATCAAACTAACGTATCCCTTTCTAACATCTAACCTGTTGGATTGTCAGGTAAACATGGTCAAGCAGGCTATGTCTCGAAGTATTTTACAGAAAGCAACTTTTACTAAGTCTGACACAAATGCTGCGCCCTCTATAATGGTGTCTATTTTGAGCTCATTTCTATTGCCATTACACTATATGGTAATTTTATCAATTATTTTGTTTGCTTAATAAAATTTTCAAAGTCAAATATATAAAAACAACAACAACAAAAAATTGAGATAAATAATAAAGTATAAAAAAAATAATTAATTAAAATTGGCAAAAATTTCTCGAAATAAAAAAAAGACAAACATTTAAATTACTTAAAGAAATATATTGTACATGCTTAACTCCTGCATTTATATATATATGTGGGATTCAAACTCAGACTTTCACCCGACCCACAACTCTCAGTGCCATCTTATATTGCTGACCGGTCAGCAATACGGTCATCAATATAAGATAGCACTGAGAGTTGTGGGTCGTGTGAAAGTCTGAGTTCGAATTACTTAAAGAAATAAAATCACAAGCATAAGTCGAGGTATCTAAGAATGAATTGTAAAATTTATCTCAAAATTGGCAGGAAAGGGGGAGGGCATAAAAATGAAATCATCAAAAAATAAAAGAATGGATATCGATAAATGTTTATAAAAAATACACCCTTGCACAATGCATTTATTTCATCTAGAAAACAATATAGAAAAAATTAAATATATATGTTCAAAAACTGCACGCATTAAATACTTGTTTATTTTTTAATAAACTTTTGTTTAGTATATTCTTTCATTTTTAATGCTATGGTTATATAATTTTATGTTTAAATAACACCATCCATTTGACGTTTTTTCTCCAAATTTAGAAATGATTTTACAATTTAATCAAGAAGACCTGGATTTTTAATCTGTGAATTTATTTCATTAAAAACTGAAATAAGTAGGAACATTTATCGTCTCAAAAAATAAAAAAAGCCCACTAATGCTTGGATAAAATATTAAATAAATTTTTAACTTTCTCTTTATTTAGAGATATTTTTGATAATTATTTTTTCCCCCATCCGTCCATAGGAAAATACGTATTTGGATCTTTAGTGATAAAAATATTTCCGCAGAAAAAAAAAAGTATAATTTGCACATGAAAATGTAAAAGTCGTAAGAATTAGCAATTCTATAAGTAATCCTTGTAAAATTGAAGCTAATTTTTTTTAATAATTAGAATCTTTTGCCTTTCATTTGGTAATAAGAACCTATCAACTAAACTATTGTTTATTCATTCACATACATGCACTACATATGTATTACTTGATTAGGAATAATCTCGACAATTAAAATATAATTTTAAATAAATGAATATTAAGAAGTAGTATTGGATTGATTATCTGTCTATCTATCTATTTATTTATTTATCCATCATCCATCTATCTACTTTCTGTCTGTCTATCTATCTCTCTATATAACTTCATTTTTACTTGTTTAGTGGAACACTCCTATATGTATATATTCATTACCAATGCACTTCAGTATTCTAACTCATAAATTATGGATCATGTATAGTTTTAATTATTATAGTTTACATCTATTCTCTAAAAATGGCAAATAAAAATATATATTCGATGAAAGAAATAATCATGGTGGAAACTTATAAATATTTAAAATAATAAATGTAAAATTATCAATAAAATAAACACTATATTTTTGATATACACTTGAACATTGTTTAGTGTTTAATACCATTATTATATGGAAATATATAAATTATAAGTGTTAAACAATTAACTATTCTGTAAATAAGATGTATGTAGCAATTTGATTTTCTTATTATATATTGTAATTACAGAAATTTAATGAGCGGGTCTCTGTCTATATTAAGAATTTATTTTAATAAATGACTTTTAAATTGATTAGTCTTTAGTTGTTTTTTTTTGTACACAATACACATAAATTAAAAAATTGTTACAAATCATATTTTTATTAGAAAAGATTATCTAAGGATTCTATAATCTGGTAATGAAATTATGTTCACAATTATTTCGATTATTTATAGATTAAAAATATACCGATACAAATAATTATACTAATTATGTATTATGTCTGTGCAAAATACTAGTGCTACGGTAATACAATCTTTTATCACACTGAGTTTATGATAGATTTAAGTAAGTCAATAAGTTATAGACAAACAAGAGATTTATATATTCATGTTTCATCATTTAACAATGCTTGATGCCAAGATCTTGTTTGAGTTTCATCAGAGAACTTAAAACAAAAAAAAGGAAGAATGTTAATAAGCAGGCAAAACTCTCCATACAGTAGTGCCACCCTGTGCCAACCAGAGTAATCAATGGATGCCAGAAGGCTTGTGCATAAAATCCCCATCTAGTGCCTACTCATTCAATATCCCCAGACTAGTTTCTGGCTTGTAGCCTTCATCAGTGAGGAGCCTTGGGTGTGAGAGCACTGTACCTAGATCTTAGGATCTAATGCAACCCTCCAGCAGCCACCATTTATCTCTACTTAACTACAAAACCATGAGAATGAAATTAAAAAACAATATTTTCAATCTAAGTTCAATAGCTTATATAGTAGACACTAGATGGGGATTTTATGCACAAACCTTCTGGCATCCATTGATTACTCTAGTTGGCACAAGGTGGCACTACTGTATGGAGAGTTTTGCCTGCTTAATAACAGTTATGTGCTAACATAAGAGATGGTGATCATGTGAAGGAAGAATGTTATGAGAATGTAAACAACTGAAGTTGATTTTCCCAGTATTAAATGAGTATCTGCAAAACAATTTCTGATATCTGAAATTATGGAAAAACAGAAACCATGTTCCACATAATTAATGACTTCACATTATGCACAGACTAGCAGAACTATAGAATTTTATAAATTATTGATGATTTAATTTTCCAGTTAGTATCTCATCAGATGCCTATGTAATTCTAAATAAACAACCATCTGGAAAAAAAATCAATATGAAAAAAAAGGGTAAATAAATGATGTTACTACTTTATAAAGTATTATTAAAAGTAGGTGGAAAATGAAGAGTCATGTGAATTCCATATAAATAGTCTTCTGTTATGGCAAATATAATTCTAGATAATCACAATGCAAGTCATTGTAAAATAATACATCATTAGTAATTTAAGATAATGTTTTGCTTTTATATTATATCAGTTCTAAGATATATGCTTTTTGTTTCTCTGCAAGCTGTTTAAATATTTAAAATTACTATAGCAAACAAATGAAGATGTTGAAAATGATTTACATTCATTATAATTTCTTAAGACTAGATATTTAGGAAAAATCATGTAAGGCTCCAAAGCATCACAAAACAAGAAGTTCACAAAATTAAACTTCATATAATGGATAAGTTAAAAAAAATGTCCAAGTGATTTAAAAATATGGTCAGCATTTTTTTGACAATGGAAAACAATAGTATTGTATATTACATTAGATTTCTGAATCAGTACACAGTAGTTTTTTACACATTTATATCCAGATATAGTGCATTGTCTATTACAGTACAGCATCATATTTTCTAAAATTAAAAGAAAATAGTATATTTCTATTTATAATTGTGTAATCAGAAGCTACCAAAGAAAATATTGATATAACTTGCTATTTGAGACTATCTAAGAATTAGTTATCAACTTTAACATTCAAGTTACCAAGGATCACAGTTACAAGAAGAGAACATTTTCTTTAGAAAATATTAGCAAAGAAAAGTAATCTTGATTTTAATCATATAAATTACTTAATCGCAACAACACATTAATAATAATATACTTTGCTCATTATATATATATATATATATGTAATTAGCATTGCACATTGTTTATATATATATACACACACACACACAAATAATGTATAATGCTAATGCTAGCTGAAATCAATATAAAATATTTTTATCATTCCATAGCTATATTTTTTTCAGCTCCACTCTCCCTTTAAAGGAAAAAAGCTTGAATTTTGCAGTCCATTCAAAATAAATTCTCTTGAATGTATACTGAAATGATGTTATATATATATTGAAATTCAAGCTAATTTAAACAAGAAGTGTGAAATTAAGTAAGCAAAGATCTTAAAATGCAAATAAACATGTTTAATTTTAAATATACTTAGAAAGATTATACAATAATCATTTTTACTCCCCAAACATTAATTCAAGCTTTCTTTTATTTAAAAGGGGAGTGTGACTGAAAGAATGAATATAGCAGGGGTTCCCAACCCTATGCCCGTGGGCACCATGGTGCCCGTAGACCATTTTATGTGTGCCTGCCGCTATCCAAACACGATAAAAATTATTTATCTGATACAAATAAATTTAATTTTTAAAATTTCTTATAAATTATTGTATTATATTGTAATCAAATTGTAGGGCACACTATACTTTTACAGCGTAAAAATATAAACGTTAATTATATATTAAAATTTTAATTTTGAAATAAATATTTTTTTGTACATTATGTGTATTATTAACAATATCCAACTATAAATTTACATTGAAAAAATAAATGGTGCCCGCCACCTGGCCGGTATTATAGAATGTGCTCTTAAGTGCAAAAAGGTTGAGGACCCCTGGAAGATAGCAATGGGGTGCTTAAAATATTTTACATAGATTTCAGTTAGCATTAGGCATTGTTTCTATTTATTATATTAATGTTCCAGATATAAGTCTATAGTTAGGTAAATCTTCCAGACACAAAAGTTGGATTGCTACAACACATTGAAAATAAAATTATAAAGATCTGTTCCGATAAAGTTAATGCGAGATTTAAAACGCCCATCAATTTAAATAGACTAATTAATAATTCAAATAATAAAATACACAAATTGGATCAGCTTACTGTAGTATGTGCCATAAAATGCAGCCAAAAGGACTGTCCATACACATACTAATGTCAAATGAAAGTGAATCTGAAAACAAGAATAACACAACACACCTTATTGTATAAAAAAGCAAAAACTGATCCAATTAATACATTGGTATTTTATAACCATGAAAAAAAAAACATGGACACAGTTTTGATTACTGTTATTAAAATAATGTGTGGAAAAAAAAAGATAGGAAACAAAATTAATTGAAAGTATATTCAGTTTAATTATTTTCTTTCAATATATTTAAACTTTATTCTATTATTTTATATTATTATTATTTGATGCCCGTAGTATGTGTGTATATACAATGAAGGGATATCAGAATGATTTTTATTTTGATAACAAAAATATGCATTCAACATTGTAATGTTCTTAATAAATTCAACACAAAAAGTGATCATTAATTAATGAGATGCAATATAGTGTTAATGTAAAACTAGAGAAATGAAAAATATTTAAAAAAAACCAGTATCAAAACTTTCAGAAACAATTCAATGAATATATATATATATATATTAGAACTTGAAAATCATTTTAAAATAATAACAGATTTTGAAAATAGTTCACATTAGAATGAAATCAATAAAAAAATAAGTGATACACTATTACAACTGTAAAAGATATAGATGGTATAAAAAGTAACAGTTTATCAATTAATTTTTTTATTGAAACAAAAGAAACTTAGAAAAAAAGAAGGAATATGATGATTTTTGAAAATGATCCATTAAAAAGAATTGAATAAAATTGTACAATAAGAAAATATAAATGAGCATTGGCAAAAAAAAAAAGATAAAAGAGACTAAAAGTTCCAAATGTATAAAACAACATCTTGGTATTGAAAAGAAAGTTATTTCTGCAATAAGAAAAAAAAAGATAGAACTATTATTAAAAAAAAGAATGACCTCATGAAATCCTATGGAAGAGTTCTGTAAATGATTATATAGTAATAATAAAAAAGAAAAAAATATTTCTTACAGTTATTACATCTTCTCATCATTTTAAATGAAGAATATCTATGCAAAAAAGAACTATTAATGATGAAATTATAATCAGTATCTTAAAAAGAAGTAGGTAAAAAAACAAAAATTTTGGCAGTTATATATCAGAAGTTTAAATAGTAAAGATGTACTAGATGATTGAAAGAATGCAGTAGAAATATAGACATTTAAGAAAAAATATTAAAAAGATATTTGAAATTAAAGACCCAGTAGTCTTTAATCAATTCTATATAAAATCTTTACTAAAATAATTTTATCTACAAGAAACTTTAGATTTTAGCTAACCAAAAAAAAAAAACAAAAAAAAAAAACAAGCAGGATTTAAAAGTAATCTTCGCACAATGGATCATATCCAAGAATTGCAAAATAGTATAGAAACGATCAATGAATATAAATTTTTCATTATTTTTTGGTTATTGAGAGAAGTTATAGAAAAGATAACTGAATACTAATTGCGATTATGTTTTAGATTTATAAATTATGAAAAGGCAATTAGATTCTATAAGAATTTCTATGATGATTAAAGCATTAAATCATCAAGATATAGATCCAGGATAATATCATATTCTGAGGAATATTTATTGAAATGCAACAGCAATGATTAGATTATATAATGATACCAAAAACATTATCACCGAGAAGACTGCATGGTAGCAGTATCAACGAAGCTAAGAGAATAAAAATAAATTGAAATTATTTTTCATCCAGATTTTGTAGATATATTGTTTTTGCAAATAATGCTTCAGAGCTTTAGGAAATGTTACAGAAATTATTAGATGAAAGTAAGTAAGTGTTATTAAAGACAAATGCTAAAAAAGCTAAAATAATGTTTAGCAGATTTTCTCAGAACTGAAGATTACTAATAATAATTCACAAGTTAGCAGATGCAAATACCTTGGTTAGATTATTAATACAGATGGAAATATAATGAATAAAATTAGTCGTAGAATTAAACTTGGATGGAATGCTTTTAGTAGAAATAACATAATATTAAAAGGAAATATAACTATGTTTAAAAAAGGTTTTAATAAAAGTGTATTAGCAGTTTTTGCCTATGGGCCTGAGACTAGATACTTAATGGAAGAATAATTCAGAGACATGAGACCATTCAACAAATGAGTAACAATAAAAGATCAAAAATGAAAATACATGGATGAGACAATAAATAGTAGTATCACTGACATCAATTAAAGAATTAAGAAATTGAAATGAAGCAGGGCTGGATATATTTCTAAAAGATATGATAATAGATGGACAGTTGAACTTTCACATCGGATCTCATGAAATTGTAAAATATTTACAAAGAGACCACATGTAATATTGATTTTCCCTTCATTTATATTTGTAATTCAAATTTTCTTTGAGTATGGTGAACATTACAGAAAGTGCACTTGACTTTTAAGTTATATATATATATATATATAACCATTTGTTACACATACAAACAAATGTACACAAATTTGAAAGAGATCTTGTGTGATAGCTGAATGAGATAAGAAAGTTTGCTAGTGATGTGGAGAAGAGAGGCTACAGATCAGAAAGATGAAATCAAACTTAGAAAAACTTTCATACCTGGTGGATTGATAATGGTTGAAAATAATGATGATTGAATAACTTCTCACAATATTAAATGTATATGAAAATAGAGATGATCCTAATTCAACCTACTCATTAAATAATTAAATAAATCCTCTATACTATATATACTACTAAAGATGGCATAAAATGCCATAAGTGGGCTATAGTGAAGATTTTTTTATTTTATATACACATATTGTATTTTTTAGTATTTATTCTAGAATATTTTGATTATATATATGGTCCTGTTTGGTTTGGTGTAGTGATAGGGCAGCAAATTCTGGAACTAAAAGTCTTTGAATCATGGCCTTGCCATTAGTGCTTGAACTTCTTATGAATTTCAGAACAATAAATTATTTGATTATTTATAACATTTCAGAATTTTGATATTCAGATTTTAAATTTCAATTTGTATTACTATAACTTTATACATATACATATGCATTATGTTAGAAATTAGTGTCTAAACATTACTGAAATTTAAAAAGTTGATAATATCAATTATAAATATGTGCACTTTTGTTTTAGTTAAAAAATAATGGGCAGTTGTAACTTACGCCCCATGTGGTTGCAAGAGGCGCTGTTTCTGTGTTAACCACAGAAATATTCAGAGTAGAGGGTCAAAAACAGCAATGCAAGTTCCAGCCACTAGGTGATGCTGTTCGTCATGCGTACACACAGGAACCATATACCAACCAGCTGTCAGCATTACTGCCCATTTGGTGGCATTGGTAGCCATAGGTAAATACATCTAGCTTACATGTATGCTTAATGTATGCTTGATGCATGTATTAATATCTTTCACTTTATGCTTTTGTTTAATTACTACTGGAATTGGTTAAGCAATAAATAAATGTAGTATATCTATGATATATGTTAAAAGTGAAAAAATAGATCATAAACATAATAGACTTATTGTTAATATTATCATTATACAATATTTCAGTTAGAGCATATCTGCCATATCTAGATAGTTGACAATATTTACAGATATTGCTTTTAAAATAATCTAATGCCTACATAGTTATATACAGAAATGACTTAGAAGTGATTACTAGGCTTTGGATAATAAAATAAAAAACATAAGTCTAGATCAGATTTAATAATGACATAACTGTTGTATAGAAACAATTATTCAAATGCTATTTATCCATTTCTTAATTTACACAATTCTCCATCTTTTTCTATAAAATCTATCTCAAAGGACATTGTTTTAGGGTTTAAATATTTTGTTGACAAATTTAACTTTTGATCTCTCGTTGACATAATTTTTAACATTAAACAAACTAGAGAGAAAATTTTTGTATTGATCATGTGAAACACTGTCATTTCAAAAATTTTGAAGTGTCACAATTTATATTAATTTATTTATTATCTGTTTCTTGGTCCAATGTCTACAAACATGTTTTTTAAATCCAGATTTAAATTCAGTTTCAATTTTCCTTGTATATTTAGCAGTAACTCAAGCAGTAATTCAATTAGGAAAGTGAGCCTTCTGGCAACCATTGATTACTCTGGCTTGCACTGAGTGGCACTACTATATGGAGAGTTTTGCCTGTTTTAATATTTGATAACAAACACAACTTTTTAAAATTAATCAGTTAAAGGTAGATAGATAAAACCATCTTTGAATAATCCACTACAAGTCAGTGATCTCTTACACAGCCTTCCAAAGAGAAATAATCAAAAAGAAATTACTCAACAAGCTATCTCACAACTGGATGGCAACAGTTTAAGCTCCCCTTCCCCCATTATATTTTTAGAACAATAATTGCTAAATATTTATTAACTTTCCGATAATTGAATGATACACTGTGGACTGACTATTTGAAGTAAATAAAAATTCTAAACCTGCACATGGCTTTAAAAAGTTCCCAAGTTTTATTGGCTTAAATTCAAAAACTAGTTAATGAACATAATATGCACCATGCACTAATCTTTATGCAATAATTAGGTGTTTAGAATATAAGCAGATGCACAGAATAAAAATATCTATCATTATTTTTACAAGTTATAAAATTCATTCATAAACTTCAATTTTGGCCCATCCTATTTCAACATGGAAATGTTTTTCTCTTTCATCTTTAAATCGTCTTTTTTTTAATTAAAGGTCCCCTCTATTCTTTAATTATCCTTAGTTAAGAATACTCGGTAATCAAGTATTTACCTTGCAATGACGTATTTCGCCTGAAGGCTCACCACTGTAATTATCCGATATTTGCGTCGTCGGAAGAACACATCAACGTTGTCATGGCAACGAAGACACTGACATGACTAATTCTAGAAATTTTATTTTTTGTTACATTTTAATTTTTTTTACATTGCTATGACGTCATAAGCCTGAAGGCATACAGCTGTAATTATCCGATCTTTGTATCACCGGAAACGCTGATATGACTAATTCGAGATATTTGATTTTTTGGTCCACGAGATTTTTTTCGACCCGCGAGATTTAAAACTGGATTTCTTCCTATTTGTTGCATCGTATTTTATAGAGCAACAGCGTTTTTTCCAGTGAGCAATTTTTTTACCGCAGTCAGCAATTTTTTTACCATTTTTTTAAAAGAAATTACTTTCTCAACAAAATTGTAAGTAATTTACATGTTATTTCTTCTATGATATTAAGTGGATGTATTTTATATTTTATTAATTTTCCGGATTTTCCATTTTTAGACATCAAAATGGCTAATATTGAAACAAGGGATCTAAAGTTGTGGGATCTCCCAAAATCTGAAGAAGAGGCGATAGCTTTCTTCCAACAAGAAGGAGTTTTACACCGGGTTAAATTGTGCGAAAACGGCCATGAGATGAAGAAGTACATCCATGGTACTGAAAAACAGTGGCGGTGCAATTTGAAAGATTGTCTGAAAAAAACTCCCATAAGAAAAGGCACGTGGTTTGAAGGCTCCAGAATATCCTTCGTAACGGCTCTCCGTTTTATATATTGTTGGTCCAGAGAATTAACGTCGATCCAATTTTGTGCTGACCAGTTAGAAATGGCGGACAAGACTGTGATTGACTGGAACAACTATCTCCGCGAAGTATGCGCATGGAAGCTGCTACATAATGAAAGGCGGAAAATCGGAGGCCCTAACACAATTGTGGAAATAGACGAAACTCTATTCTCCAAACGTAAGAACAATGCCGGCAGAGTACTTCCACAGCAATGGGTATTTGGCGGTATCTGCAGACAAACAGATGAATGTTTTATAATAGCCGTTGCAGATAGAAGTGCGTCCAGTCTCATGCAAGCCATTTTGGAGAATGTGCACCAAGGCACTACTATATATAGCGATTGCTGGAAAGGGTATAAAACAGAAGAATTGGAGCTGGCTGGATATGAGCACCATCGAGTGAACCACACATATAATTTTGTAGACCCCACAACTGGCTTTCACACGCAAAATATTGAAAGGTTGTGGGGTTTAGTCAAATGGAGGAATGAGAAGCACAGAGGAACTGCACGTCAACACTTAGACTCCTATTTGACGGAATTTATGTGGAGGCGGACCTACAAAGACGGTTATTTTGGTGCAATTCTACAACATATAAGCCAGTTTACTCCACCGCAGTAATCGTTATTTGGGTAAGTACGCATTTTGTTGTGATATTCATCTTTTATTTTACTTATAAATTACAGTAGTTTTTATTCCTAGTTATTTCCACTAAAAAAATATTCATATGTTTATATAGTACTTTTAAGATCACTTTATGATAGGTTTTTTTTTTAAGACGACAAAATTATTATTTGAATACTTGCAGAATTATTAATTCCTAGTTATTTCCACTAAAAAAATATTCATATGTTTATATAGTACTTTTAAGATCACTTTATGATAGGTTTTTTTTTTAAGACGACAAAATTATTATTTGAATACTTGCAGAATTATTAATTCCTAGTTATTTCCACTAAAAAAATATTCATATGTTTATATAGTACTTTTAAGATCACTTTATGATAGGTTTTTTTTTTAAGACGACAAAATTATTATTTGAATACTTGCAGAATTATTAATTCCTAGTTATTTCCACTAAAAAAATATTCATATGTTTATATAGTACTTTTAAGATCACTTTATGATAGGTTTTTTTTTTAAGACGACAAAATTATTATTTGAATACTTGCAGAATTATTAATTCCTAGTTATTTCCACTAAAAAAATATTCATATGTTTATATAGTACTTTTAAGATCACTTTATGATAGGTTTTTTTTTTAAGACGACAAAATTATTATTTGAATACTTGCAGAATTATTAATTCCTAGTTATTTCCACTAAAAAAATATTCATATGTTTATATAGTACTTTTAAGATCACTTTATGATAGGTTTTTTTTTTAAGACGACAAAATTATTATTTGAATACTTGCAGAATTATTAATTCAGGACTCGCACTTTAAGATACGTTTTTTAAAAAAGAAAATTAATATTTGTAGACTCGCAGTTATTTGTAGATTTGCAGTTTTGCTTTATGATAATTTTTTAAAATTTATATAGTACTTTTAAGATGACTTAATCTTTCATTTGTAAAATTTAATATTAGTTATGAATCAATCTGTAAAGTTCTTACCTTTTTGTTAATTGTACCTTGTTCTCTCTCTATATAATTTAGCTGTAATCTCTCCTACATTAAACCTCTCCTGAATAATTATTAGTTCTTAATTTCACGTCTATGCGGCAATATTTTATTTTCATTATTATATTTTATACTTTCAGATACTAAATTATATGTCGATAATTTCCCCCAGAATCGCAAATGCTTAGCTTATGCTATCTCTTTTAATAAAAGAAAACCCTCCTTATTTTTCAGAGGGTAATTAACCTAGTAGTTTTTAAAAACAAATTTATTATTCTTAGTATAGCGGGTGCCTGCCAGTCTGGGGAAATAAAATCAGAATTTGATAATTATTGTACAGTGTTATTTTCAAAAACTAAGTAAAAATCTATTTTCTTAGAAATGTGTTTTTTTTTGGTTAATTAAATAATAGCGCTAACTTCTAAAATCTGCAAATAGATTTATACGAATTAAATTAATATTAATTTCTTGAAATCAATAGCCACCACTGACTTTATATATAATTATTCATGATGTATATATTATTTTTAATCTTTTTTTTTTTGCCGCATATCACTATTTTGTGTCCTATTAATTTTTTTTCCCTTAATTTGTGGACTCGCAGTTTTTACTTATTAATTTTGTAGTGATATTTCTTGAAATCAATAGCCACCACTGACTTTATATATAATTATTCATGATGTATATATTATTTTTAATCTTTTTTTTTGCCGCATATCACTATTTTGTGTCCTATTTCACTATTTTGTGTCCTATTTACTTTTAGTTTTTACTTATTAATTTTGTAGTGATATTTCTTGAAATCAATAGCCACCACTGACTTTATATATAATTATTCATGATGTATATATTATTTTTAATCTTTTTTTTGCCGCATATCACTATTTTGTGTCCTATTAATTTTTTTTCCATGGATTTGTGGACTCGCAGTTTTTACTTATTAATTTTGTAGTGATATTTCTTGAAATCAATAGCCACCACTGACTTTATATATAATTATTCATGATGTATATATTATTTTTAATCTTTTTTTTGCCGCATATCACTATTTTGTGTCCTATTACTATTTTTTCCTATTTGTGGACTTATTAGTTTTTACTTATTAATTTTGTAGTGATATTTCTTGAAATCAATGCACCACTACTTTATATATAATTATTCATGATGTATATATTATTTTTAATCTTTTTTTTGCCGCATATCACTATTTTGTGTCCTATTTATTAATTTTTTTTTCCATGATTTTTGGACTCGCAGTTTTTACTTATTAATTTTGTAGTGATATTTATATATAATTATTCATGTGTGTGCCTTTGTTATTATTCTGATGTATTATTTTTAATCTTTTTTTTCCGCATATCACTATAATTTGTGTCCTATTTATTAATTTTTTTTTTCCATGATTTGTGGACTCGCAGTTTTTACTTATTAATTTTGTAGTGATATTTATCTATACATTATTCATGTGTTGTGTCCAATTTTAGTTAATTATTCATGATGTATATATTATTTTTAATCTTTTTTTGCCGCATATCACTCTAATTTGTGTCCTATTTATTAATTTTACCATTTTTTTTTTTTTTTTTTAGGATGGACGCCGCCGGCATTATTCTGTACCACGTGTTTGTTTCCGGTTTGACCTCATGAGCCTGTACCACGTGCCTTCCCCCAGCTCTTCGTTTCTATGACAACATTGCCCTGAGGGCATACTACTCTAATCTACCGATCTTTGACGTAACGTCATCACGTGATATGCCACAAAATTTTTGCGATTACATGTGTCGGCAAATCACTAGGTGACGTTATCTTAAAAATCGGGTGGTTAGAGTAGTATGCCTTCAGGCAAATGACGTCATAGCAAGAGAAATACGTGATCGGAAGATCTTTTTTCAGGATGGACGCCGCCGGCATTATTCTGTACCACGTGTTTGTTTCCGGTTTGACCTCATGAGCCTGTACCACGTGCCTTCCCCCAGCTCTTCGTTTCTATGACAACATTGCCCTGAGGGCATACTACTCTAATCTACCGATCTTTGACGTAACGTCATCACGTGATATGCCACAAAATTTTTGCGATTACATGTGTCGGCAAATCACTAGGTGACGTTATCTTAAAAATCGGGTGGTTTGAGTAGTATGCCTTCAGGCAAATGACGTCATTGCAAGGTAAATACGTGACTACCGAATACTCATACTAGTAGTGTCTGAAAAAATAATCTTTAGGAAGTGTTGCATATGCATATCTAATTTAAATAATATTAATTTATAATAAATAAACGTTTTTAGAAATACCGCAAATTCCTTTATTTGTTAACATTTCTTTAGTACGTATTTATTTTTTTCTCAGTGATGAAAGTTTATTCATTAAAAAAAAAACGTATTTATTATTTTCATGTTAATAGTTGTTTACTAACACTTTTTTTAAAAAAATTCAATTCCCATTGAATTAAAAAAAAAAGATAGTATAATTAGCAGCTAAAATGTAATTTTTAAAAAATATATTCTAATTTGTAAAATGTTAATTGGTAGTCACGTATTTACCTTGCAATGACGTCATTTGCCTGAAGGCATACTACTCAAACCACCCGATTTTTAAGATAACGTCACCTAGTGATTTGCCGACACATGTAATCGCAAAAATTTTGTGGCATATCACGTGATGACGTTACGTCAAAGATCGGTAGATTAGAGTAGTATGCCCTCAGGGCAATGTTGTCATAGAAACGAAGAGCTGGGGGAAGGCACGTGGTACAGGCTCATGAGGTCAAACCGGAAACAAACACGTGGTACAGAATAATGCCGGCGGCGTCCCGTATTTACCTTGCAATGACGTCATTTGCCTGAAGGCATACTACTCAAACCACCCGATTTTTAAGATAACGTCACCTAGTGATTTGCCGACACATGTAATCGCAAAAATTTTGTGGCATATCACGTGATGACGTTACGTCAAAGATCGGTAGATTAGAGTAGTATGCCCTCAGGGCAATGTTGTCATAGAAACGAAGAGCTGGGGGAAGGCACGTGGTACAGGCTCATGAGGTCAAACCGGAAACAAACACGTGGTACAGAATAATGCCGGCGGCGTCCATCCTGAAAAAAAAAAAATGGTAAAATTAATAAATAGGACACAAATTACAGTGATATGCGGCAAAAAAAGATTAAAAATAATACATCATGAATAATTAACTAAAATTGGACACAACACATGAATAATTATATATAAATATCACTACAAAATTAATAAGTAAAAACTGCGAGTCCAAAAATCATGGAAAAAAAAATTAATAAATAGGACACAAAATAGGACACAAATTACAGTGATATGCGGCCAAAAAAGATTAAAAATAATACATCATGAATAATTAACTAAAATTGGACACAACACATGAATAATTATATATAAATATCACTACAAAATTAATAAGTAAAAACTGCGAGTCCAAAAATCATGGAAAAAAAAATTAATAAATAGGACACAAAATAGTGATATGCGGCAAAAAAAAAGATTAAAAATAATATATACATCATGAATAATTATATATAAAGTCAGTGGTGGCTATTGATTTCAAGAAATATCACTACAAAATTAATAAGTACAAAATTAATAAGTAAATAGGACACAAAATAGTGATATAGGACACAAAATAGTGATATGCGGCAAAAAAAAAGATTAAAAATAATATATACATCATGAATAATTATATATAAAGTCAGTGGTGGCTATTGATTTCAAGAAATATCACTACAAAATTAATAAGTAAAAACTGCGAGTCCACAAATTAAGGAAAAAAAATTAATAGGACACAAAATAGTGATATGCGGCAAAAAAAAAAGATTAAAAATAATATATACATCATGAATAATTATATATAAAGTCAGTGGTGGCTATTGATTTCAAGAAATATCACTACAAAATTAATAAGTACAAAATTAATAAGTAAATAGGACACAAAATAGTGATATAGGACACAAAATAGTGATATGCGGCAAAAAAAAAGATTAAAAATAATATATACATCATGAATAATTATATATAAAGTCAGTGGTGGCTATTGATTTCAAGAAATATCACTACAAAATTAATAAGTAAAAACTGCGAGTCCACAAATTAAGGAAAAAAAAATTAATAGGACACAAAATAGTGATATGCGGCAAAAAAAAAAAGATTAAAAATAATATATACATCATGAATAATTATATATAAAGTCAGTGGTGGCTATTGATTTCAAGAAATTAATATTAATTTAATTCGTATAAATCTATTTGCAGATTTTAGAAGTTAGCGCTATTATTTAATTAAACAAAAAAAAAACACATTTCTAAGAAAATAGATTTTTACTTAGTTTTTGAAAATAACACTGTACAATAATTATCAAATTCTGATTTTATTTCCCCAGACTGGCAGGCACCCGCTATACTAAGAATAATAAATTTGTTTTTAAAAACTACTAGGTTAATTACCCTCTGAAAAATAAGGAGGGTTTTCTTTTATTAAAAGAGATAGCGTAAGCATTTGCGATTCTGGGGGGAAATTATCGACATATAATTTAGTATCTGAAAGTATAAAATATAATAATGAAAATAAAATATTGCCGCATAGACGTGAAATTAAGAACTAATAATTATTCAGGAGAGGTTTAATGTAGGAGAGATTACAGCTAAATTATATAGAGAGAGAACAAGGTACAATTAACAAAAAGGTAAGAACTTTACAGATTGATTCATAACTAATATTAAATTTTACAAATGAAAGATTAAGTCATCTTAAAAGTACTATATAAATTTTAAAAAATTATCATAAAGCAAAACTGCAAATCTACAAATAACTGCGAGTCTACAAATATTAATTTTCTTTTTTAAAAAACGTATCTTAAAGTGCGAGTCCTGAATTAATAATTCTGCAAGTATTCAAATAATAATTTTGTCGTCTTAAAAAAAAAACCTATCATAAAGTGATCTTAAAAGTACTATATAAACATATGAATATTTTTTTAGTGGAAATAACTAGGAATTAATAATTCTGCAAGTATTCAAATAATAATTTTGTCGTCTTAAAAAAAAAAACCTATCATAAAGTGATCTTAAAAGTACTATATAAACATATGAATATTTTTTTAGTGGAAATAACTAGGAATTAATAATTCTGCAAGTATTCAAATAATAATTTTGTCGTCTTAAAAAAAAAACCTATCATAAAGTGATCTTAAAAGTACTATATAAACATATGAATATTTTTTTAGTGGAAATAACTAGGAATTAATAATTCTGCAAGTATTCAAATAATAATTTTGTCGTCTTAAAAAAAAAAACCTATCATAAAGTGATCTTAAAAGTACTATATAAACATATGAATATTTTTTTAGTGGAAATAACTAGGAATTAATAATTCTGCAAGTATTCAAATAATAATTTTGTCGTCTTAAAAAAAAAACCTATCATAAAGTGATCTTAAAAGTACTATATAAACATATGAATATTTTTTTAGTGGAAATAACTAGGAATTAATAATTCTGCAAGTATTCAAATAATAATTTTGTCGTCTTAAAAAAAAAAAACCTATCATAAAGTGATCTTAAAAGTACTATATAAACATATGAATATTTTTTTAGTGGAAATAACTAGGAATAAAAACTACTGTAATTTATAAGTAAAATAAAAGATGAATATCACAACAAAATGCGTACTTACCCAAATAACGATTACTGCGGTGGAGTAAACTGGCTTATATGTTGTAGAATTGCACCAAAATAACCGTCTTTGTAGGTCCGCCTCCACATAAATTCCGTCAAATAGGAGTCTAAGTGTTGACGTGCAGTTCCTCTGTGCTTTTTATTCCTCCATTTGACTAAACCCCACAACCTTTCAACATTTTGCGTGTGAACGCCAGTTGTGGGGTCTACAAAATTATATGTGTGGTTAACTCGATGGTGCTCATATCCAGCCAGCTCCAATTCTTCTGTTTTATACCCTTTCCAGCAATCGCTATATATAGTAGTGCCTTGGTGCACATTCTCCAAAATGGCTTGCATGAGACTGGACGCACTTCTATCTGCAACGGCTATTATAAAACATTCATCTGTTTGTCTGCAGATACCGCCAAATACCCATTGCTGTGGAAGTACTCTGCCGGCATTGTTCTTACGTTTGGAGAATAGAGTTTCGTCTATTTCCACAATTGTGTTAGGGCCTCCGATTTTCCGCCTTTCATTATGTAGCAGCTTCCATGCGCATACTTCGCGGAGATAGTTGTTCCAGTCAATCACAGTCTTGTCCGCCATTTCTAACTGGTCAGCACAAAATTGGATCGACGTTAATTCTCTGGACCAACAATATATAAAACGGAGAGCCGTTACGAAGGATATTCTGGAGCCTTCAAACCACGTGCCTTTTCTTATGGGAGTTTTTTTAAGACAATCCTTCAAATTACACCGCCACTGTTTTTCAGTACCATGGATGTACTTCTTCATCTCATGGCCGTTTTCGCACAATTTAACCCGGTGTAAAACGCCTTCTTGTTGGAAGAAAGCTATCGCCTCTTCTTCAGATTTTGGGAGATCCCACAACTTTAGATCCCTTGTTTCAATATTAGCCATTTTGATGTCTAAAAATGGAAAATCCGGAAAATTAATAAAATATAAAATACATCCACTTAATATCATAGAAGAAATAACATGTAAATTACTTACAATTTTGTTGAGAAAGTAATTTCTTTTAAAAAAATGGTAAAAAAATTGCTGACTGCGGTAAAAAAATTGCTCACTGGAAAAAAACGCTGTTGCTCTATAAAATACGATGCAACAAATAGGAAGAAATCCAGTTTTAAATCTCGCGGGTCGAAAAAAATCTCGTGGACCAAAAAATCAAATATCTCGAATTAGTCATATCAGCGTTTCCGGTGATACAAAGATCGGATAATTACAGCTGTATGCCTTCAGGCTTATGACGTCATAGCAATGTAAAAAAAATTAAAATGTAACAAAAAATAAAATTTCTAGAATTAGTCATGTCAGTGTCTTCGTTGCCATGACAACGTTGATGTGTTCTTCCGACGACGCAAATATCGGATAATTACAGTGGTGAGCCTTCAGGCGAAATACGTCATTGCAAGGTAAATACTTGATTACCTGTTAATTAAATAATATTGTATTAAAATTAATTTCAGTTCTATTTTGATAAACCGATTATATTACTTCACACATCGTTCGCTGAGGGTTTATAGTAACTTCCGCTATATTAAATATTGTAAACAAAATAATAATAATGAGTTGCCGAACGAAAGTACTATAATTAGTTTTGTTTTGTGATTGTTATTGTAAATAGATATTAGTCAACACTGTTTAAGACAATTGTTATGGTTGGTTGCATACAAAAAATAATCGTGCGATAAATTAAAGATAATATATCTTTAGTATCTAATCATATCCTCTTGAATGTAAATCGGAAATAAATTTTAATTCAATAATTTTTTCTTTAAAAATTTTGTGCAATGTGTTCCACCCTTCTCCCGTCCCCCCATTTCTAAGTTGTAATATATATTTACACACACATATATACAACAGTCAAAAAATATATACTATAACAAACAGAACGACTACTCATTTATGCACAGAATTCCACATTATAAATAATTATCAATACTTTGGTAACATTATTAATACAGATAAAAAACATAATTGACGAAATTAAATTCGGATGGAGTGCTTTTGGTAGAAATAACTTAATACTAAAAGGAAATATATCTATGTATTCGAAAAGTAAAGTTTTTAATAGATGTGTTTTACAAGTTTATCTGAGATGTGGACCCTTAGGAGAAGTGCAATACAGAGTCTCCAGACTATTCAATGAAGAATGGAAATGTATATGTTAAAAGTAACAAGAAGAGTTCAAAACAAGATACTTGAGTGAGAGAACAAACAAGTGATACTAGGATTATTGTAAGAATTAAGAAACTAAATGGAGCTGGGCTGGTCCTATTACTAGAAGGTGATAATAGATAGACAGTTGAAGTCTTAAACAAGATTCCAAAAGATTGCAAAAGATTTAGAAAGAGACAACATGTGAGTTGGATGGATAAAATAAGAAAATTTTTCTGATGTGATGTGGAAAGAGAGGTTAGTGTAGTGTTTTGTAAAAATGGCAGACATGTTTGTGCACTCCAGAAAAAACTAGAATGTATTCGAGAGGTTGTTTTTAGATCACGCGCTGATAATTGTGGAATTTAATTAAGGCATTGACATAATGGCAATCGACAATTCCAAGAAATATTTGCTGATTGCAAATATTTCTAGATAAGAGACGTTACCTTATTGGATGGTGTATTGATTGATTGTTGCAGTTACCAGAAAGCGATAAGAAGACTGGGTAACAACTACGCAGTGTAATATAGAGGGTAGTAGAGAGCAGTCACACAGTATTGGAGTAGCGGACAGTATTGAGTGCATCTACAGTAGAGTTACTGTTAAATTCCAGTAGGAGATATACGGCATCAGTCGCTGTGCTTACTACGAAGAGTTCGTGTACAGCTAAACTGGACTGGGCTAAGGTATGCCCATTATGAACCATTTTGTAGCAGCCAGCCTGAAAGTACATCGTGGGAATTGAACTTTAGTGAACTGTAGAAATAGACTAGTTGCAGACCATTCATTTGGAGAGCATCCATTTGCAGACCATTTGTTGGAGAGCATTCGGTGCAGACCATTCATTGGAGAGCATCCATGGCAGAACATTCATTGCAGACCTTTCATTGGAGAGCATCAGTGGCAGAGCATTCATTGCAGACCATTCATTGGAGAGCATTCATTGCAGACCATTCATTTGGAGAGCATCCGCAGCTGAGCATTCATTGCAAGAGAACAGTGTGGGAATTGAACATAGTTATTTGCTGACCACACAGTCAGACTTGTGGATATCACATTGTCACAGTCAGACTGGTGGATAAAACAGTTAGATATTGGAAAAACTAGAATAAATGTGGAGAGACCTTTATTTTGCAATGGGTTGGTAATGATTGAAAATGATGATATGGGCAGTTATATCTGATTAAGTGATAATGTTAATGGATTTATGCCTTTAAATTATGCATTTTAATCATCTAAGAGCTTATTAAAGTTTACAATATTGCTTGAAAACTGAAGTGCTAAATAAACTGTATTAAGAGTGAGGGGAAAAGTAATTGCAAACTATTTCTGATAGTAATTAAGCATAGTAATTAAGCAGACATTGTCATTACTGAGTTATAATACTCTGTGGACTATTAAGTATATCTGCCTTCAAGAAAAAACTTACCATATGTTCCTACATGCATACTTTTAAATTAAGATATTGAATTTCAAAAGTGTGTATGTACACAGTACATAAACATGTATTGAAATGGTAAATCTAATTCAGATTTGCCGTTTCACGGTCTGACCCACCTAATTATTTATTTACTAACATTTTCTTTTTTTTTATTATTCTTAAAAAAACATTTTTTAAACATTTTTAACTATCCTGAATAAATCCTATAATTTATTTTGGATCATAATTGTACTAACACTTATTCTATTTTATTATCAAAAGAAAAAAATTCAAATAATTAACTTTGAATTTTTTATATATATATATTTTAGATATACTGTATATGTGTAAAATGCTTTATTTTTAGTTCAAGAATCCAAGATGGCCTTTTTGAAAAGATTTGTACCTCAATAAGAAGTTTAAATAAATGTTTAAATTAAAAGCATTGATAAATTACCAAAATCCATTCACTGTGGAATCTCTATTCATTAATTAGAGATTGTTATCTAAATTAAAAACTAATATAAAATTAGATTGAAATATATTAATCCTTATCGAGGTACAAACTTTCTAAAATTAGAATAAAAGAATAATTTCTTTTGTTTCTAAAAGATCACCTGAGGCAGTAGGAAGTAATAAAGAGTGGCCCTTTTTAGACAAGAGAGACCAGACAGAGAGTGACCAGAACTAGACAGAGAACAGAGAGAGTTGTAGAGAGCACGCTATGATGATCGAGGAATAAAACAGTGTAATCACTGCCCTTTCCCTCCTGAGACCCAAAATCTTCCATTATGCTGCTGCCAGAACCTGCCATCAACTGCCATAAGCCATCAATGTTCGCCCGCAGAACTCATCCCAAGAAGCACCAAGGTAGTCATCCAAATTTGACCAAAGTATTATTAGAATGTAAATATAATTTCGTAAAGCTTTAAAATGTCAAAAGTTAATTTTTATTAAGAATCTTTTTTTTAACTGTCTATTTAACCTGTTCTTTTAAATTATTTATAATGTTTTTCCTTTTGATAACTCAAGCTCACAATAATTTTCTAATATTTTTAATTGATGAATTTATTTGTTTTATATTAATTTTAGCATGAGATTATTTCATGCTTTGATTTTTTTTTTGTATTTCAACAAGCTTCACTGGCGGGGGCTCAGAGTAATTTGCTAAGAGAGCAAATTATATTTTATTAGGGGGAGTTCAGGAAAGAACGATTTGATTTTAAAAGTAAAGTAAGTTGATCTATTTTCACGAGTGAGGTTATGTCGAATATATATATATGTTTCTAAGCAAATCTACCGTAATTTCAAATAAATTTATTATAGATTTCCCACAATGGGATTCTATAATTTTGTATTTCTATAATTCAAAATAGAATAAAATATGCTATGCATTTTTGACCTAGTAACAGCTCTGCTGGATAGTGTCAGTTAATTATCATGCATTTTTTTAAGTTAGGAAAGAGGGAAGGAGGGATTTTTTCGAGAATTAAATTCCCTTATTTCTATCAGTATGTTTTTTTTTGTATGTTAAATATTTATATAAAGTAGTTGTTTATGCAGGTTGTTCTCTATGCAGTATTAGATCATTTTAAGGCTATTTAATTATAATTCATTCCTATTTAATAATTATAAGATCTCGGATTGATAAAGAATGCTTGGAGTCTCATGAACAAACCTAAAATGGTCATAGATTTTGTGATTTGGAGTTAGCTTCCATTCTTTGCATACGCCTGTGAAACGGACAGCGGGTTTGAGATAGAGTTGGTGTGTCAGCAGAATTCGTAGAGGCAAATATGAGGGCTCTCTGTAATTCCTATCTCCTATCGATACATGGACACAACATGTGGATTTATCGATATTTCTTTTATTCTTCGTTGGAATAGACATACGAGTGTCCGTAATCCGGCTCGTATTTTCTTATTTACGTTTCTTCTCTCCATTTTGCATTCGTATATTTATTAACCCGACATTATGTTGCTTTTATTTTGCCTATCTAATACGTAAGCCATAGGGAAATGATTCTACCGAAAGGATCTTCGACCTGAGTAATCGATCCTTTTGTTCATTTGCGTAATTAGTTAAAATCATTTGGTTTTGGCTAATTCACGGTATATTTCATTATAGGGATAATTTTAGCTGTAAGTCCAACTAAAGTGACTTGTTTGCTTTGATAATTAACTGATATATATTTTTTATTGTAATCGCTTACAGTTTTAAAGTTATTTATAAGCTATGCCAGCAAGGTCCACTAATGTCCTAAAACATTAGTTGTTGAAAATCCAAATTATTAATTTTATAAAGATAATTAAAAATCAATTTTTTTTATACATGTTAATGGAGTAAGATGTCAAATTAGTCTTACTACAATCATCTATTTAATTAATATCTTTTTCAATAGAAATGTTTTTTAAGTCATTCTTATATATGTGTGTTAGGCAGATGTTTAAACCTATCGCTATATTATAAGCTTGTAATAAATGTGCACAGGGGATTTTGAAATCCGTGGTCATTTAAATATGAAATAATTTTTGCTATTTTTAAAAAAAAAGAGAATAAATGTAAATACAATGAAAGATGTATAAACTTCACAAAATAAATTGTACAAAGTCAATAATGTCAATGCTGACTGCTAATAAAAATAAAGTCGTCAGGAACTCATATAATTATGAAGTTAATTTAAAAATTGTATTTTTGTTTTTTTTTTAGCTTGAGTTTAAACTAATGTAAAATAACTAATGTAGAATGCCCAATGATTTTAAATATATATATATAACTAAAACAAACTTCCAGTATTTTCGAATCATTTTGTTCACTTTTATTTTAAATAAATTTTGATTTTTAAACATACATATCAACCAATCACCCAAGTTCTCATTTAAATGTAATAAAATCGAATCTCATGCTTTAAGACCCAGCTGCCAGCACAGTGAAAGTAAAGGAATTTGATTGTATCGTTGAGAAAGGCCATTGATTAGATCTTTGACCTGGGGATATAGGTAAATAGGGCAGAATTCACGATGTACCTGATTTATCTATTTTATACATGGTCGGACTCGAGGTACTTTACCTGTATTCAGGGGTTTGTTGGATCGGTGTGTTTTTCAACTGGTACATCATATATATTTTTCGGGGTTTTTGGCACCCAACATGGGGCCATTAGATACTCCCATACCCTGTATAATGTTAAGCATATATATATATAGGTTGTTTTTTTAATAACACTAAATAATAAATATATGTAAGATTTTTTTTCCCCAAGTTTGTATGATGTTTTGCAAACACTGCAAAACTCTGAATAATGTTTAATGTATATAATGTGTTTTTTGTTATGCTTTTTGACACAGTAATGAATAATGTATACGTGTAAAAAAATTTTTTTCCTGAGTTTTGGATGCTCTAAAATGGTGGGGATTTTAGATAAATACCTACACCATGATGAATATGTTGATAAAATGAAATGTGTAAAATACACATGTATTTTTTGGCTGTATTTTGTGGTTTAGAATAAAGAATAATGGGTCCACAAATAGCTGGTACCCAGAATTAAAAGTGTTATATGTACACAGACTCAAAATAGGAAGGAAAATATATGAGATTTTTTTTTCTATCTGTGATTTTTCTTCATGTGTAAAATGTAAAAGAAAAATAAACCAAGTACTGTATGTTTTGGTATATAAATAAATCTTCAGTCTGTAAAATATTGTGATATAAAAAAATAAGTAAATCAAAATTGTGTAATAGCAACAAATGTTTGTTAATAGGGACTTGGGTGAATAAATTGTTAATAATAAAGCATATATATAATCTATTGGCTGGTGCCCAGACAAAAAAATTTGCCAATAGTTTAATTCAATATTTTCAAACACAAAATAGTGTTATTTAAGATTCGAACCTGGAAGAATGAAATGGTTAAAGAGTCAGTAACAACTTAAATGTAAATTAAATCATGTAAACCAATTGTTCTCAACTAAGTGATGTATGATCAATGTCAAATCTGTACAGGCACAGGAAAGCAACCAGAGGTAAAAGAATAAATTTATTTTTTCACATAGGAAAATAGTTAAGTTTTTGCTAAAAAAATTTTTTTTAGCTGAGTGGCAAATAAAATTTTAACTAAAAGCAGTAAACAGAGCAGGTAGTAGTAGGATGGGAGATATTTTAGGAGGGAAGGGTGGTGTAACCCGGTTAAAGTCAAATAAATATATAGAGTTTTGTTTATCCCACAATAAATTAAAAGAAAAGAGCAGTCTTGAATAAAATTTCAAATTTTTTTTTAAGTGAAGTATACAAAAAACAAAAAAATAATAATAATAATATAATTTTTTTTAAATAAAAAGATTTTCTGTTTTATATGGATCCCACAAAAGAGGAGCAGGTGGATGAGCAACAGGAAAATACAGAAGAGAAGATGATGTCCATAATGATGGAAAATTCAATGATGATGAACAGCATTATAACAATAATGAGATATGAAATTGAGAGAACAATACAAAAGCATCAAGAAGCCTAGATCAAAGAATAGCCATCATAGAAACAGAGGCTAATGAGAAGACCACCAACAATAAAGTTCAAACACCTTCAAGCGGCTCACAGGGACCATCATTGATATCCCAACTGATCCATATGCAGGAGTTCCAAGGTGAGCCCGGAAGGAATCCCATAGAGCACATAGAAAGCCTGAGGGAACTGATCCATGTTCATGCAATGGATGAAGCTGAGAAAGTGGCTGTTGCGAGCCATTATTTAAAAAACACTGCAAAGGATTGGTGGAGGTCATTAGCACAGAAACCAAAAAACTTCAAAGAATATGAACAAGTTGTGATAGGGCAATTTTGGAGTGATGAGCACCAAGAAGATATGATTCAGACTTTGACGGCCAAAAAATATCAAGGTAGCCAGCAAGGAACTTTCACCCAATTTTTTTTTAAACAAGTGGCAAAGTTTCAAACCCTAACCACCTTCATGTACTCTGATGCATGCATTATATGCATTATAAAGAACAATATGCCCATATGGGTCCAAAGAATGATGTTAAGCTGCCAAATTGACACCATCCCCGAGATGGGAAGATTTTTAACCTCTATTAGTGATAAAGACACAGGAGTGGAACAAAAGGGTCAAAGTAACCGAAAAAATAGAAATAACTGAGGAAAATCCAAGAACCACAATCATCCACAAAGGAAATAGATCCAGGAACAATAGCATGGGAAATCTCTTCCCAATTGTGCAGATAACAGTCAAGACCGAGAGAGTGCAAGCATTAATGGATTTGGGAAGCCAAGTATCCCTGATATCAAAAGCTTGGTTTGAAAACATGAGGAGATTAAAAGAATTCATGAAGCTCCCAACATGGCCCATTGGTCTAACTCTGGTGAATGGATGTAAATCAATGAGTGAAAATTACCAAATATGGTTGGAGTTGAGAATAAATCAAATATCTTTAGGACATGTCTTTTTAGTCATGGATGGACTCATTTATGACACGGTGTTCAGATCAGATTTTTTAATACAACATGAAGGCATCATTGATTACTCCCAAAGGACCTGTTACATAAAGCAAGAGGCCGTGAAATTTCAGGACACCCAGAAAAATCAGGTGGATAACCACAGCTATATCATTCAACCAGTTGACCCGGCATTGATCTTGACAAAGGTACAAGAAGCAGTGATTGCCAATCCCAGAGACAGGAACCAAATTAAAAAAATGTTGAAAAACTATTCCAAGGTATTTTCCCAAGTCCCTGGTCAAATCAAAGGTTATACCCACCGCATTAGATTAAAAGAAGAATCATATGTCCAATCCAAAACCTACCCAATTCCCTTCCAATACAAGGAAGAGGTGGAGAGTCAAATTAAACAGATGATGGAATGGGGAATCATCGAACGGGGACCATCCCCTTACAATAATCCTTTAGTGGTCATAAGGAAAAGGAGTGGTGACCTTAGTTTGTGCCTTGATGCTCATAAATTGAACAGCATAACCATACCAGAGAGAGACATCCCCCTACCTATCCAAGAAGTCTTTGTCCATCTGGCTGGAAAGACTATTTTTTCCACTTTGGATTTAACTTCAAGTTATTGGCAGATGGCCCTTGAGCCAAGAGATCGAAAATATACTGCTTTTCGATATAACAGCCAAAGCCATGTATTCAAGAGGGTACCTTTCAGCCTTATAAACAGTGATGCAGGATTGATGCGCTGTCTCAAACAAGTACTCTCAGAGGAATTGCAAGACCATATGGTCTGCTACGTTGATGATATTGTAATAGCTTCAAAGGACATGGAAGAACACATTAAGTACTTAGGCCTATTTTTCAAGAAGTGTGAGTGCGAAAACATCACCATTAATTTGGAGAAGAGCCGCTTTGCCCTAAAAGAAATCTCATTCTTGGGTCACATCATTAGCGCAGATGGAATAAAACCTTACCCTGAAAAAAATTGAAGCTATTGAGAAATTTCCAACCCTAACGACCCGCAAGCAAGTCCTTTCTTTCCTGGGGTTATGTAATTTCTATAATAAATTCTACCCGGGTTTGCATTGGAAACAACTCATTTGATTGATCTTTTACGTACAAATAAGAGGTGGGCATGGACCACCACTCATGATCAGGACCTTCAAGTAATAAAAAATAAGTTTTTACAAGCCGTAATGCTCCACCACCCAGATTTTAACCACCCCTTCTACGTCCAAACTGACAGTAGTAAGAGGGGTCTAGGTGCTGTGTTATTTCAAGTGGGCAAAAAGGGACAACACCAAGTTCTCCTTTTTATCAGCTGAACTTTAAAAGGGGTTGAGGTAAACTATACCACAACGGAACAGGAAACACTCACTATTGTGTGGGCTTATCAAAAATTCAAACAATTCCTCCTGGGGTCTGAAGTAATCATAATTACCGACCATAGGTGCTTGGAATTTTTAAACAAGAGTTTTCTAACAAATGACCGGCTCATTCATTGGAGTTTGACCCTAAAGAAATTCCGGTATAGTGTAGTCTACTGCCCAACCAGAAAATGTGGTGGCTGACATTTTAAGCCGTTACCCAATACAGATGAACCCTCAGAACCTGGAACTGCATGATCAAACTGCCCAGATTATGGTAGCCTGGAAGGAAACTACTATTGATGATGAATTGCAGGACTTAAGATATTGGCAACAAGCTGAAAAACAATATGGACAAATAATCACTGAGCTGAAAAAGGATCTGCTTGAGAGAAGTAAACATTTTCAGAAAAGACGTTCACAGTACCGGCTTAGGGATAAGATTCTACAAATTAAAACGAAGGAACGAGATAACCCATGGAAAATAATAATTCCCACAGAATTGAGGACCAGAATCAAACAACATGTGCATGAGAATATTGGGCACTATGGGCCTCAGAAAACTGAAGAAGCTATTAGGCGATGGTTCTATTGGCCCAGTCTATATGTTCAAGTCCTTCTCGTCCTCAGGAGGTGCACCAAATGGGCTCAGAATAAATACCCAAACAGGTCCTATGCAGGGCCCCTCCACCCCATTACTGTAACTAAACCAAATGAACTGCTCGCCATGGACCACTATGGGCCATTGCCGTCATTTCAACAGTTTTGGTATTTGCTCATTACATATGATGTATTTTCAAAGTATGTACGGGCATACCCTGTAAGAGCTGCAGATTTGAGAAATGCTATTCACGTGCTCCAACAAAAGCAATTTCCGGAAGTAGGAACGCCAGAGGTAATCCTATCAGACCACGGGACTGCATTTACTTCAAAGGAGTGGGCTAGATGGATCGAGAAACAAGGACTATATCACCGGTTAACTTCTGTTAGAAACCCTCAATCTAATCCGTGTGAAAGGGTCATGAGAGAAATTAACAGGCTCCTCTGCACATACACATCTCACAATCATCGGGGATGGGTAAGGAGAACTGATGAAATTGTGGGGTACATCAACCATACCTTGAATGAAACTATGGGATTCACCCCAAAAAGGCTCCACTATGGAAAACCGTGCCCCAAAATATTTGGTAAAATTCGGCCAAAAGAAGATCTGGTTATCCACCCTGAAGAGAAACAAAAGGAGGCACATGCCCATATGGAAAAGATGGCCCGGGTAAGAATGAAAAGATATCACAATTCACCCCAGAAATTTCAAGAAGGGGTTATGGTGTGGCTTAGAGCACCAAAACCAAGTAATGTGACCAAAAAGGAATTCAAAAAATTCTTCCCACTTTACCATGGTTCTTACAAGATCCAAAGAAAATGTCAGGAGAATGTGTTTTTATTAGAAGGAGAGCAAGGAAATAGAGGAACTTTTAATGCCAGGCAGTTAAAGCCATATGTCCCACCAGATCCAGGAAGATAGCACAAAGTACTTAATCTAGATGGATATTTTTAGTAAACAACAGGAATTTATAACTGGACTAAGAAATGAGAAAGAATTTTGCATGTATATAGAGTTTAGAAGAAATGCCTGATTCAAACAAATAGGACATTTCAGATTGTAATCAAAGAGTAGGTAGTATGAGAAATAGCTGGTTGGGACTCTGTGACCTGGAAAGTTTTAGAAATTTTGTGTGTGTGTTAAATATATATATATATGTATAGATATTTTTTTTTCGTGAAGTGGGGGAGTGTGAAATGGTAAATCTGATTCAGATTTGCCATTTCACGGTCTGACCCATCTAATTATTTATTTACTAACATTTTCTTTTTTATTATTATTCTAAAAAAAACATTTTTTAAACATTTTTAACTATCCTGAATAAATCCTATAATTTATTTTGGATCATAATTGTACTAACACTTATTCTATTTTATTATTAAAAGAAAAAAATTCAAATAATTAACTTTGAATTTTTTTTATATATTTTAGATATACTGTATATGTTTAAAATGCTTTATTTTTAGTTCAAGAATTCAAGATGGCCTTTTTGAAAAGATTTGTACCTCGATAAGAAGTTTAAAATAAATGTTTAAATTAAAAGCATTGATAAATTACCAAAATCCATTCACTGTGGAATCTCTATTCATTAATTAGAGATTCTACATTGTTATCTAAATTAAAAACTAATATAAAATTAGATTGAAATATATTAATCTTTATCGAGGTACAAACTTTCTAAAATTAGAATAAAAGAATAATTTCTTTTATTTCTAAAAGATCACCTGAGGCAGTAGGAAGTAATAAAGAGTGGCCCTTTTTAGACAAAAGAGAGACCAGACAGAGTGACCAGAACTAGACAGAGAACAGAGAGAGTTGTAGAGAGCACGCTATGATGATTGAGGAGTAAAAGAGGGTAATCACTGCCCTTTCTCTCCTGAGACCCGAAATCTTCCATTAGGCTGCTTCCAGAACATGCCATCAACTGCCATAAGCCATCAATGTTCGGCCGCAGAACTCATCCCGGGGAGCACCAAGGAAGTCATCCAGATTTGACCAAAGTATTATTAGAATGTAAATATAATTTTGTAAAGCTTTAAAATGTCAAAAGATAATTTTTATTAAGAATCTTTTTTTTAACTGTCTATTTAACCTGTTCTTTTAAATTATTTATAATGTTTTTCCTTTTGATAACTCAAGCTCACAATAATTTTTTAATATTTTTAATTGAATATGAATTTATTTGTTTTATATTAATTTTAGCATGAGATTATTTCATGCTTTGATTTTTTTTTGTATTTTGACAAGCTTCCCTCGTGGGGGCTCAAAGTACTTTGCTAAGAGAGCAAATTATGTTTTATTAGAGAGAGTTCGGGAAAGAACAATTTGATTTTAAAAGTAAAGTAAGTTGATCTATTTTCACGAGTGAGGTTATGTCGAATATATATATATGCTTCTAAGCAAATCTACCGTAATTTCAAGTAAATTTATTATAGATTTCCCACAATGGGATTCTATAATTTTATATTTCTGTAATTCAAAATAGAATAAAATATGCTATGGATTTTTGACCTAGTAACAGCACCGCTGAATAGCGTCAGTTAATTATCATGCATTTTTTTTTAAGTTAGGAAAGAGGGAAGGGGGGATTTTTTCGAGAATTAAATTCTTTTATTTCTATAAGTATGTTTTTTTTTTGTATGTTAAATATTTATATAAAGTAGTTGTTTATGCAGGTTGTTCTCTATGCAGTATTAGATCATTTTAAGGCTATTTAATTATAATTCATTCCTATTTAATAATTATAAGATCTCGGGTTGATAAAGAATGCTTGGAGTCTCATGAACAGACCTAAAATGGTCATAGATTTTGTGATTTGGAGTTAGCTTCCATTCTTTGCATACGCCTGTGAAACGGACAGCGTGTTTGAGATAGAGTTGATGTGTCAGCAGAATTTGTAGAGGCAAATATGAGGGATCTCTGTAATTCCTATCTCCTATCGATACATGGACACAACATGTGGACGTATCGATTTTCCTTTTATTCTTCGTTGGAATAGACATACGAGTGTCCGTAATCCGGCTCGTATTTTCTTACTTACGTTTCTTCTCTCCATTTTGCATTCGTATATTTATTAACCCGACATTATGTTGCTTTTATTTTGCCTATCTAATACGTAAGCCATAGGGAAATGATTCTACCGAAAGGATCTTCGACCTGAGTAATCGACTCTTTTGTTCGTTTGCGTAATTAGTTAAAATCGTTTGGTTTTGGCTAATTCACGGTATATTTCATTATAGGGATAATTTTAGTTGTAAGTCCAACTAAAGTGACTTGTTTGCTTTGATAATTAACTGATATATATTTTTTATTATAATCGCTTACAGTTTTAAAGTTATTTATAAGCTATGCCAGCAAGGTCCACTAATGTCCTAAAACATTAGTTGTTGAAAATCCAAATTATTAATTTTATGAAGATAAATAAAAATCAATTTTTTTATATATGTTAATGGAGTAAGACATCAAATTAGTCTTACTACAATAGTCTATTTAATTATATCTTTTTCAATAGAAATGTTTTTTTTAAGTCATTCTTATATATGTGCGTTAGGC